>SJYV01016465.1:34082-69105 GCA_006410875.1 Neotragus pygmaeus | reverse complement strand
CCTTTGGGTGCTGTGCCCTCTTTCTGGAGCACCCAGCCCTGCCCTCGCCTCTGCAGTCTGTCTTATGAGTCAGCCCTGTGTGAACTGAGGGTGCTCCCCCGTGTCCTTCCCACCGAATCACTTTTATCATAATCGTGGTGACACCACAGAGTATCCTCAGCGTCTTCCCCTCGCAGCACCTTGAAGGTCACATGGGTCCGTGCCATCCCCCAGCACTGGCGAAGTGCCTGGCACTCTTGCGCTCCTGAAGGGAATGACCGTGTGTCCCTCCGGTAGCCAGGACTCGACGGGGGTGACCACAGAAACGCTCAACACGAACACCCGAACCAAAGCACAGCGCGCGCTGACAGAACTTCCTTTGTTAAAAGACAGCAAACTGCTAGATTTCAAAAATAACTTAAGACGAAATTTCTGTTTTATTCCCGAGTAAGAAGACAGACATTGCCAGATCTATTTAGAGGGTTCACCAAAAGGCTGCTAACCCCCCACTGGTGGTCCTGCCACCAGGAGGAGACTGCAGTTAGGGGGTGCCCAGTGGGGACTGATTCTTGGGGCTGCTGTCCAAGGTCAGGGGCTCTTCTGAGAGGGGAAGGGGGCTCTCCCAGGTCCGGAGAGAGAGCGGGACTCACAGGGCCTGGCCTTGACTCAGCAGGTCCTCAGTCTCTGGGATCTCTCCTTGGCTTGTCAGCCCTCATCCATGCCGCCTGCTTGTAGGACTCACTTTAATTAATGCCAGAACTAGGCCAACCACTGGGGCCGTGACACTTGTTTGCAGGTCATCTCCTCCTAACAGGCTCACCCTGGGGCAGGAGGGAGAGCGGTGGATCTGTCACTAATTGAAGCAGAGATCAGTTAATGAGGCCGCGAGGCCTGAGCTTCCAAAGAACAAGGGGAAAGGAAAATAAAGTAAAGCCTCTTTCTTTGGAGGTTTCATGATTTACACACACAAAAGAAAAGCAAGCAAGCTGCAAATTTTCCAAGTCAGAAACTCCACTCCATCTGCCGGAGTTAGACCCTCACTGTGCGCAGACGTCAGGCGGGGGGACAAGCCGCTGGCGGGTGGAGCACAGAGGGACCTCCAAAGCCAACCATCGATCTGCAACCTAATAACAAGTGTTCATGGAGCACTGCTCCGCACCCCACTCTGTGGGGGAGAAGACACGGGGCCTGTCCCTGTCCCTGGTAAGTGTGAAATCCGGCAGAACAATGAGAGGACAGGACACGGGGCGTAACTGAGCGAGTGTATGAGAAAGACAGAAGTTTCTAGGACTTGGGGCTGGCATAGTCAGGGAACACCTCCTCCAGGGGCTCTGCAGCTAGGAGGGGAGGGGGGAGGGTGTCCCCAGCACAGGTACACCCCCTGGGGGCTGTGACAGCCCAGCACAAGGTCCCATCCCCTGTGAGTAAGATCCTGGCTCTGCAAGACTGGAGGGCCCTAAGTGAAGTGAGTGAGTGAAGTCGCTCAGTCGTGTCCGACTCTTTGCGACCCCATGGACTGTAGCCTATCAGGTTCCTCCATCCATGGAATTTTCCAGGCAAGAGTGCTAGAGTGGATTGCCATTTCCTTCTCCAGGGAATCTTCCCGACCCAGGAATCGAACCTGGGTCTCCCGCATTGCAGGCAGACGTTTTACCATCTGAGCCACCAGGGAAGCCCAAAGTCCCCAGGAACTCTGCAGCTTGAGCGTCAGAACCCTCCCCCCACAATCTGGGCTGAATCCGGCCTTACAAAGTTGGGATGGAATGAGGGGTGAGGACTGCAAGGGTGGGACAGTGAGGACTGGGGGTGCAGAGAGCCCAGAGCCCTGGGAAGAAGCCATGTCCCCACCCCTGCAGCCCCAGGCCTGCTGGAGAGGGATGTCCCCAGGACAGTGAGCCCTTTGCACTACAGCCCATCCCAGCCAAGGCCACTCCCTGTGTGGCCTCCTCCTCCTGGCTCCTCCCCACCTCCTCTTATGTCCCCATACACCTCAAAGAAGGAACTTGGGATTTTCAAGCCACTAAAACAGGCACAGCTATGGGCTCCTCATGTCATAAGGAGCAGGAGGAAGGTGACAGAGCCCCTTCTCTTCTCTCACAAGGTCCTCTGACCCTGAACAGCAACCCCCAGAATCAGAGATCCCAATTATCAGGACCCCCAAAGGTATGAAGTCTCATGCTGGGTTGCAGGACCACCAGGGTGGGAAAGCAGCCTCTTGATGAGTGATCTAAATAGATTTGGCAATTCTGGCTTCATGCTTGGGTAAGACATAAGGAAAGGAGAGGGATCTTGGGCATGAAATGGTGACCTCCCCCGCCAACAAGGGCAATGTGGTATTTGGAAGTGAACCTGGTCCACGTGGGAACAGAGTAAATGAGGGCATCTCAGTACAGCCACAAATCCCTGTTTTGGAGAACGGTGAAATAAACGGTCGTATGTGGTATCACCACCATACCATATGGGTATCACCTATACCAGTGGGTCAATACACAGGTGTGAACCACCACATTTATTTAAAGACAGGGGAAAGATGCTGCTGCGGCTGCTGCTAAGTCGCTTCAGTTGTGTCCGACTTTGTGCGACCCCATAGGTGGCAGCCCACCAGGCTTCCCCATCCCTGGGATTCTCCAGGCAAGAACACTGGAGTGGGTTGCAATTTCCTTCTCCAATGCAAGAAAGTGAAAGTGAAGTCACTCATTCGTGTTGACTCTTAGCGACCCCATGGACTGCAGCCCACCAGGTTCCTCCATCCATGGGATTCTCCAGGCAAGAGTACTGGAGTGGGGTGCCATTGCCTTCTCCAATGGGAAAGATGAGAAGGTAGGTTTTAAAAAAAGATGAGTATATGTGAATTTTTATTAAGTATAAATGTTTTTAATTTTGTATTTCCTGATTACTTTTCTTGCCAACTACCTGTACTTATTGGATAATGAATAAAATAATGAAGTTGTAAGGTGACTCTTACCCTCCGGAGTGGGCTATGGGAGACCACCAGGCAGGATGGAGAGAGGACCAGACAGGTGCAGGGGTGGGGTGAACATGCCAAGGTCTCGGGCTCTGGCTCAGGCCCCTCGCTGGGTCACCTGCCCTCTGCCTTCAACTGGGCAGATAGTTGGTCTCACATAGTCAGTCTACAAACCTTCCCTGCTTACTAGCTGCTGTATTCTCAAAGCCCTATGGGATTCAAAATGAGTCTATTGCCCCTGTCTTGAGGAATTCACAGAACTCCAGGAAGGCTTGGACATGTGACCACATGACCAAGGCCACCAAGAGGGGACCCAGGGAACACAGGCAAAGGCTAAAGGGGAGCTGACATCTGGACCAGTCTTGGGGCTGGACTGTGAGGCCCTCCACTGCTGCATCAGCCACATTGCCGAGCTTCCCCTGAGGAAGGCAGCANCCTTTGGGTGCTGTGCCCTCTTTCTGGAGCACCCAGCCCTGCCCTCGCCTCTGCAGTCTGTCTTATGAGTCAGCCCTGTGTGAACTGAGGGTGCTCCCCCGTGTCCTTCCCACCGAATCACTTTTATCATAATCGTGGTGACACCACAGAGTATCCTCAGCGTCTTCCCCTCGCAGCACCTTGAAGGTCACATGGGTCCGTGCCATCCCCCAGCACTGGCGAAGTGCCTGGCACTCTTGCGCTCCTGAAGGGAATGACCGTGTGTCCCTCCGGTAGCCAGGACTCGACGGGGGTGACCACAGAAACGCTCAACACGAACACCCGAACCAAAGCACAGCGCGCGCTGACAGAACTTCCTTTGTTAAAAGACAGCAAACTGCTAGATTTCAAAAATAACTTAAGACGAAATTTCTGTTTTATTCCCGAGTAAGAAGACAGACATTGCCAGATCTATTTAGAGGGTTCACCAAAAGGCTGCTAACCCCCCACTGGTGGTCCTGCCACCAGGAGGAGACTGCAGTTAGGGGGTGCCCAGTGGGGACTGATTCTTGGGGCTGCTGTCCAAGGTCAGGGGCTCTTCTGAGAGGGGAAGGGGGCTCTCCCAGGTCCGGAGAGAGAGCGGGACTCACAGGGCCTGGCCTTGACTCAGCAGGTCCTCAGTCTCTGGGATCTCTCCTTGGCTTGTCAGCCCTCATCCATGCCGCCTGCTTGTAGGACTCACTTTAATTAATGCCAGAACTAGGCCAACCACTGGGGCCGTGACACTTGTTTGCAGGTCATCTCCTCCTAACAGGCTCACCCTGGGGCAGGAGGGAGAGCGGTGGATCTGTCACTAATTGAAGCAGAGATCAGTTAATGAGGCCGCGAGGCCTGAGCTTCCAAAGAACAAGGGGAAAGGAAAATAAAGTAAAGCCTCTTTCTTTGGAGGTTTCATGATTTACACACACAAAAGAAAAGCAAGCAAGCTGCAAATTTTCCAAGTCAGAAACTCCACTCCATCTGCCGGAGTTAGACCCTCACTGTGCGCAGACGTCAGGCGGGGGGACAAGCCGCTGGCGGGTGGAGCACAGAGGGACCTCCAAAGCCAACCATCGATCTGCAACCTAATAACAAGTGTTCATGGAGCACTGCTCCGCACCCCACTCTGTGGGGGAGAAGACACGGGGCCTGTCCCTGTCCCTGGTAAGTGTGAAATCCGGCAGAACAATGAGAGGACAGGACACGGGGCGTAACTGAGCGAGTGTATGAGAAAGACAGAAGTTTCTAGGACTTGGGGCTGGCATAGTCAGGGAACACCTCCTCCAGGGGCTCTGCAGCTAGGAGGGGAGGGGGGAGGGTGTCCCCAGCACAGGTACACCCCCTGGGGGCTGTGACAGCCCAGCACAAGGTCCCATCCCCTGTGAGTAAGACCCTGGCTCTGCAAGACTGGAGGGCCCTAAGTGAAGTGAGTGAGTGAAGTCGCTCAGTCGTGTCCGACTCTTTGCGACCCCATGGACTGTAGCCTATCAGGTTCCTCCATCCATGGAATTTTCCAGGCAAGAGTGCTAGAGTGGATTGCCATTTCCTTCTCCAGGGAATCTTCCCGACCCAGGAATCGAACCTGGGTCTCCCGCATTGCAGGCAGACGTTTTACCATCTGAGCCACCAGGGAAGCCCAAAGTCCCCAGGAACTCTGCAGCTTGAGCGTCAGAACCCTCCCCCCACAATCTGGGCTGAATCCGGCCTTACAAAGTTGGGATGGAATGAGGGGTGAGGACTGCAAGGGTGGGACAGTGAGGACTGGGGGTGCAGAGAGCCCAGAGCCCTGGGAAGAAGCCATGTCCCCACCCCTGCAGCCCCAGGCCTGCTGGAGAGGGATGTCCCCAGGACAGTGAGCCCTTTGCACTACAGCCCATCCCAGCCAAGGCCACTCCCTGTGTGGCCTCCTCCTCCTGGCTCCTCCCCACCTCCTCTTATGTCCCCATACACCTCAAAGAAGGAACTTGGGATTTTCAAGCCACTAAAACAGGCACAGCTATGGGCTCCTCATGTCATAAGGAGCAGGAGGAAGGTGACAGAGCCCCTTCTCTTCTCTCACAAGGTCCTCTGACCCTGAACAGCAACCCCCAGAATCAGAGATCCCAATTATCAGGACCCCCAAAGGTATGAAGTCTCATGCTGGGTTGCAGGACCACCAGGGTGGGAAAGCAGCCTCTTGATGAGTGATCTAAATAGATTTGGCAATTCTGGCTTCATGCTTGGGTAAGACATAAGGAAAGGAGAGGGATCTTGGGCATGAAATGGTGACCTCCCCCGCCAACAAGGGCAATGTGGTATTTGGAAGTGAACCTGGTCCACGTGGGAACAGAGTAAATGAGGGCATCTCAGTACAGCCACAAATCCCTGTTTTGGAGAACGGTGAAATAAACGGTCGTATGTGGTATCACCACCATACCATATGGGTATCACCTATACCAGTGGGTCAATACACAGGTGTGAACCACCACATTTATTTAAAGACAGGGGAAAGATGCTGCTGCGGCTGCTGCTAAGTCGCTTCAGTCGTGTCCGACTTTGTGCGACCCCATAGGTGGCAGCCCACCAGGCTTCCCCATCCCTGGGATTCTCCAGGCAAGAACACTGGAGTGGGTTGCAATTTCCTTCTCCAATGCAAGAAAGTGAAAGTGAAGTCACTCATTCGTGTTGACTCTTAGCGACCCCATGGACTGCAGCCCACCAGGTTCCTCCATCCATGGGATTCTCCAGGCAAGAGTACTGGAGTGGGGTGCCATTGCCTTCTCCAATGGGAAAGATGAGAAGGTAGGTTTTAAAAAAAGATGAGTATATGCGAATTTTTATTAAGTATAAATGTTTTTAATTTTGTATTTCCTGATTACTTTTCTTGCCAACTACCTGTACTTATTGGATAATGAATAAAATAATGAAGTTGTAAGGTGACTCTTACCCTCCGGAGTGGGCTATGGGAGACCACCAGGCAGGATGGAGAGAGGACCAGACAGGTGCAGGGGTGGGGTGAACATGCCAAGGTCTCGGGCTCTGGCTCAGGCCCCTCGCTGGGTCACCTGCCCTCTGCCTTCAACTGGGCAGATAGTTGGTCTCACATAGTCAGTCTACAAACCTTCCCTGCTTACTAGCTGCTGTATTCTCAAAGCCCTATGGGATTCAAAATGAGTCTATTGCCCCTGTCTTGAGGAATTCACAGAACTCCAGGAAGGCTTGGACATGTGACCACATGACCAAGGCCACCAAGAGGGGACCCAGGGAACACAGGCAAAGGCTAAAGGGGAGCTGACATCTGGACCAGTCTTGGGGCTGGACTGTGAGGCCCTCCACTGCTGCATCAGCCACATTGCCGAGCTTCCCCTGAGGAAGGCAGCAGGTAAGCATGCGTCCCCCTGTAGCAGGCTTCCTGCCCCGGCGGGCCTGTCAGCCCTCCACACGGCCCGCGGGCGCTGCCTCCCCTCCCCTCCTGTTCTGAACTTGGAGCACCAGCCTCTGCTCTCCCTCCAGGAAAGCGTCGCTTGTCTACCTATGCTCTACTTTTCTCTGCCTGACAGCCCCTACACAGAAGCCTCTGCCTCCCACACTGCTTGCCCAGCCCTGACCCTCAGACAAGGTCTGGCCCGAGAAGCTGGGGGGACCTCCACGGAGCAGCAGGGTGGCGTGGATGGCGGGGGGTGGGGGCTACTCACAGCAATGGAGACGGCACTGATGACGGCTCCCAGGTAGCCCTGGATGAACTTGGATGCAGGTGAAGGCTGAAAGACACAGAATTTCAGGACCCCAGGGTGCCCAGAGCTCCCACCCTTGCAAACGGCCTCAGCCTCAAGGGACATTCCCGCCCAGTAGCCTGCGGGGCAGGAGAAAAGGAAGGCCTCTGGGAGCAAAGGGAGCCGTGCCTCCCTCAGCACAGCTCCGCACATGGAAACACGGGGCAGCTACGTCCAGGGAGACGCCGGAGGGCCCAGTGCTCTTCTGCCCTGCCCTTGAAAAGTCCTTGGCAGACATTTGGCTGGAAGTAGAAAACAGCAGGGGCCAAAATAGGTCACTCATGGCTGGGGCAAGCTGATCCAGTCAGGAAAGCTAAATGTTGCGAGTGGGCTGTTTGGCACCCAGAGTCCTTTCTCAGCGGAAATGGCAGCGTTGAGGTGGCCACAGCCTGACTGGCTCTCACAGGCCTCGTCAACCAAGCAGGTCTTCCAGGCCAGTAGGAGGCTGTTGCTCCATATTTCTATGGGAAAGTAGACCCCAAGTGTGACACACAAAATTAAGCGAGAGCCGAGGAACTACGGCAGCAGTGCTGGAGACGTTTGGTTTAAGGTGAAGGGGAGCCAGCCAAGCAGATGTCCAGGTGTGGACACCACACTCCCACGTGATAGGCCTTCGTCACACCAGGTGGACAGCCCCTCCCTGGTGGGGCCCCTTCCGAAGGGCTGGCAGTAAAACCCGAGGCGCAGCCTGGATGGAGGCATGCCACGTGGCAGAGAGGAGACGGTCACCCTGCCTGCAGCCCACCGCCAGGCGATGTCTGCCATGCTCACCTTGGTAGCGTTGCGGTTTGCATAGTTGACACAGGCGTTGTGGCTCTGGTTCAGCCACTGCAAGGCAAGGGGAAGGGACGGGGGAGGAGAAGTCAGGAGAGGTGGGGTCACCTCCCTGGAAGCTAGGTCTGAACCTGGGAGGCCACAGTCCTCCAGAAAGACATGGGTCTCCATTCATGGTGGCTCCATCCAGCCCCCAGGGTAGTGCGACCAGCCATCCTGATTTGCCAGGACGATGCAGGTTTCAGCGCCGAAAGGCCCCAGTCCTGGGAGACCCCTCAGTTCCTGGCAAACCAAGACACTGGTCCATCCCACCCAGCTGTCCATCTCAGACCAGATCCGGCCCCCTCTCCCAGAATTCTAGGGTCCACTGCCCCAGATGGGCCCACTGCCTCTGTCGCATCATCCATTTTATACTGATGACTGGAACGAAGGTGGACACCGCTCCAGAACGGCCCTGGAGCGGCTGGCAGCCTTGGGCCCCTTTCAGAATACCCCAGCCCAGTGTCCTGCCCCACCTGCAGAGCCTAGACACAGACACTATTAGGAGGTTTTTTCTCCCTTCAGGGAGACTCTGACATTTTCTCCAGAAGACCACCAGGTTTTCTTCCTGTCCTGCTTTCCCTACACAGATACATACAGAGCTACTCTTTTAAGACAGCCACAACCCAGACTGCCTCCAAGGGCAGAGACCAGGGGCCATGATGCTCTTTTACCCACCTCACCACCGTAGGGTTGAGGGTGGATTATCCCCCCCACAGATTTAGATGAGGCTGATGTCAAAATGAGGCGGAGGGCCTCGAGGTCACTGGCCATGGAACAAGCATCCAGGTGAAGCCAGCCCTCATCCCTTCTGGCCCAAGAGCTGCTGGGACCTGCTCAGCAGGACCGAAGTGCTGGGGTTTCTCCCAGCGGCTTCTGGGTTGGGGAGGAGTCGGAAGGGGGTACTTTCCACAAGGGGACTAGATAGAGGGGACACTGGAACAGGGTGCTCTAACCAGCACTTTTCGGGTGCCCTCTCGGGAGCCTTCTGTGCACAGGGAAACTGTTACCTGCCAGAAGACAGTGGACGCCAATGTCTGATTGGGCAAGAGAAGACCAACAACCTATGAGAGAGAAAGAAAAGGTTGAAGAAGGCAGATGAAATCCCCTACACATTTGCAAAGAAAAATGACACAGTCATGAACAAAAGTGAGCTGGATCTGTACAAACTGATGTGTGTGATCTGTACAAACCTGTGCCCAAAGTGAGCTGACATACAATGAAGAAACCATGGTTGCAGAATTATATGACAGCCTAATCCCATTTTTATAAAGGGAAAAACCTCACCATATATATCATATACACAAATACACATACATATACATATCTCCAAGCATCAGAAAAATCCATAGCACAGCACGTAGAAGTCCCTGCAGGTCAGTACTTTCTCACACTCTTCTTGAGTATTTCTGTATTCTTTTTAACAACAGACATGTGTATTCTCATAATTGGTGTCCAGGGGGACAATAAAAACAAAGGAACACACAAAACGAGCCCCTTTACTTCCACCCAGCTAACCTGGCTTCTTCACACCCTAGCTGTCCAACAGGATCTTCGTGAGGACTCAATAATATTCATTTCAAAGGCTTTAAAGGAGATCAGTCCTGGGTGTTCATTGGAAGGACTGATGCTGAAGCTGAAACTCCAATACTTTGGCCACCTCATGGGAAGAGTTGACTCATTGGAAAAGACTCTACTGCTTGGAGGGATTGGGGGCAGGGGGAGAAGGGGACGACAGAGGATGAGATGGCTGGATGGCATCACGGACTCGATGGACGTGAGTCTGAGTGAACTCCGGGAGATGGTGATGGACAGGGAGGCCTGGCGTGCTGCGATTCATGGGGTCGCAGAGTCGGACACAACTGAGCGACTGAACTGAACTAAAAGGGTGTGTGCCCAGTCATGTCTGACTCTTTGCAACCCCATTGACTGTATCCCACTAAACTCCTCTGTCCATGGAATTTTCTAGGCAAGAATACTTGAGTAGGTTGCCATTTCCTCCTAAAGGGGATCTTCCCAACCCAGGGATCGAACCCACATCTCCTGCATTGGCAGGCAGATTCTTTACCACTGGTCCACCTGGGAAGCTCCATATTTAAAGGCCTTAAGTGTTTTACCAACACAAGTAAGGAAATTTATATATTATCTCTGGGCCCCCATGAATCAAAACCTACACTATATTTAGGCTATTGAATGAAACATAGATGTCTAATAAGTATTTGTTGAGTGTGTGAATGAATGAATAAATACACATATATGACCAAGTCTGGTTACCTAAGTGTGGACTCATTATTTCCAAAGCCCAAATACCACCTAAGACATAGACCCAATGACTTTATTCTTTTGGTTTATGTCCAGATTAATTGCCTGATCTTGACACTGACCAAATCTTAGACTTCAAGGATTCATGTGTGTCTGTCAGATTTACCTTTTGAGTGCTTGTGTGCAAAATAACATCTACCAAGTGCTGCTGCATATGGAAAAAATGTGCACAGCCATCCACATATTGACTTATTTATTATTCCTGTAGATAAAATGGCTCTTTGGCAAGAATTTCTGTAAGGAACAAGTATAAACATTCAATTCTATGCAGTAAATCAAATTCTAGACATCCTTAGCAGCATTAGTAAATCATGTTTTAAACATTAAAATGTTTTAAAACAGTGAACATGCATACACATTTATATTTATTGGCCCATATCAGTTTGAATAAAATTATATAATGTAAAGCCATTCTACAGCACCAGTGAAGGATTATCTTATGATATTTTTCTCCCCCAAGTAAGATCCCAACTCGATTTCTCTTCACAATGACAGCTCAGGGTGCTGGAGTGAGAATCAGGGACCTGGGGTCTCAGCTTTGGCTCTATTCCTGTGTGGCCTCCAGCAGAAGACTTGCCCCTTTGGAGTTCTAGCTTTCTCCCCTGTAGGATGAAGAGGTTGACCTTGGAGTTCCTATCTCAACTTAAATTCTATTCCCAGAGTCCAGGTGGTAGGTATGAAGCCAATACAGATGGTTCCATCGTCTGTAAAAGGGAATTTTCCCACCAGTCTTGCCAAGAAGGAACCCCAGGGGACCCAGGATCTCCTCCAAGGGCCCTAGTCAGGAGCCAGACCACAGCAAGAAAGCTTAGCCTAGAGAGGCCAAAGCTGGGTGGACAGATGAGCCCATGAGTGTGTGGTATGCATTATGCGTGTGTGTGTGTGTGTGTGTGTGTGAGTGTGTGCATTCTCCTGCACTGGGATGTACATGTACATATGTGTATGTCTGCCTGCCTCCTGAAGTCCAAGGAAATGAAAGCGATTTTCCACGTTGGGAAACAGTCCCTTAACCCGCTGGTTCACATAACACAGGTGAGTTATGAACTCCATTGCGTTCTCCCCCTCAGTTCCCTTTGCACCCCCTGAACTGCACTTGGGTCATCAGGGCCGTCATGAGGTGTGGCCCATGGGACTCACTGCATTTCCAGACAGCCGCTGTCCAGGACTCACTGCCCATTACATCAGTCCCCTTATGAATCCTCCTGGAGGAAATTTTCTGGTTTCAGGACCAGAAATTTATACTTCTGAACATCTGGTTTGCATCTATCTTATAGACACAGGGCATCCAACTGTGTCCCTCTTTGCACTGACTGTCAAGATGTCCAGGCTGGGTCTCCACAACCCACATCTGCCAAGGAGACAGACCACACTGCCTGTGTCCTGTGTGAAACTGGACTTATATCTTTATTTTTTTCTTTTCTTCTCTAACTTTCCTTTTGTCTCATTTTCAACTTTTTTTTTATGGCATGCCTTTTTTATGTGATATTGAGTTATTTTTCAGAACAAACTACAGCCCTAAACTAAAGCAAATTAGTACCCAGTCTATACAACATACACACACACACATACACAGTGTAACCAGTGAGTTTTTCATCTGGTTGGCCAAGCTGACCAGATTCCTGTCCCAGACTCCCGCACAGGCTAGGCACCTGTGCCTTGGCACACTTTCTTAAAGAGATGAATTAATCGATTGATTTCACTAAGCATTTTTCCTTATGTCACTTTCAAGATCTTTATTATAACTTTGGGGTCCAAACAAAATAAAGATTACTTTCTGTATTCTACAAATGGGGCAACTGAGGCTTAGACAAATTCAGTGATCTGCCAGAGGCTTCAAAGCAAGCTAGAGAAAGAGTCAGGTCTCTTGATTTCTGGCTGGGGAGCCCCACCTCTCTAGGCTTCCTTCTCTAGCTCAACTGCCTGAGTACAAAGGAAAAGTCACATTATACGCCCATTTTGGAGCATCTTCTATGCACTGAGCTCCATCAGCTTCCGGAGGAGACTACCAGAAGAGTTGAATATACAGCATCAAACCACAGCAAACACAAAGACCAAACAGGGAAATGTATGGGGATGTCTTCTATGACTCCTGGGCATGGAAATGGCTAGATGGTTTAAACAGGTATTTGGATGTGTGTAAAACTGATAAGTTCTCACATCCAAGCAGGAGTTGAGGAAAAGAGAGGTCTGGTTATCTGCCAAAGGAGGTGGTAGGCTGGAGCTGAGGTTTGCACGTGTGTGCTCCTGGGAGCAGGAACAGCTGAGAGATGAGCTGCACTGGAGGATGTTCAGGCAATCGGCAGATGGGAGTCCAGGGAAGGTGAGGTGAGAAGGCAGCGGAACACCATGCCACACTGGCCAAAGGGGACGCAAGGGAGCCATCTGAGGCTGAGGCAAGAGGAACCGGGACCCGCCTTCCAGGTTCCTACAGTAGCTGGTGGGGCCGCAAGCACGCGGTGCCAGCCCCGCTCCCTATTAGGCAACACGCAGCACCATCTGCACAATCCCAGGAGCAAGAGCAGATATTTTATAACTTCCTTTTTTCTTTTTAAGTCTAAATTAAAAATAAATGTTCCTTCAGTTCTCAGATGTATATCTCTGGTGCAACCTGCCCACATTCCCTCACGCTGCCCTTTCCAGAACACGGCAGGGGAAAGGAGGAAAGAGATGAATAGAGAGAGGGAGCCAGTCCGCCGGCTTCAATGCCAGTGGATGGCACCTCTTCCAAGACGGAGATGCTTCAGCGTGGCCGCCCAGCGGGTAGAGAGCCCAGAAAGCGGCTGGGTCCAGGGAACATGAAGGAGAGTCGACAGCCAGAATTCCCAGCCTGCACCCTATCTTGTCGCAGGACCTCGGCCAAATCGCACATCCTATCTTTGCTCTCATTTATAGTTCATAACACGACTGGGGTCCCCTCCATGGCTCCCGCGCCCTGGCGGCTGTGCTCTCTGCACATCTGTCTGCCTTTGCTTCCTCTTCCCCTGGGTGGCCGGCTACAGGCCCTCAGGACCAGTGCTCAGCCTCTGGTGGTGGGAGGAGCTGGACTCCAGTTCTGGTTCTTATATGTACTGGCTGTGTGCCCACGCACAAGTAACTCGAGGTCTTTGTGCCTCTGTGTTTTCATCTGCTAAATGGGGATGGTCCTGGTACGTCTCTGGATGACCAGGAGAAGTGAGGTAGGGCGAGAATTGGGCACGGTGTCTGGAACGGAGCAGGCGCCCCGCCCCCCGCCCCAGGTGTTAGGTGTTACTATCCTTCCTCTCCTTCTATCTCATTCTTTTCTAGTCCTTGCTGTTCTCTCATGTCTCTGACCTTCACAGTCCGCATTACACAACTGAGCAACATTTAGTCCACAAAGCGTAGTGAACTCCTGATGGTAGAATCGGGGCTTTTCTCTCTGATGTTCCCCAAAGCACTCAGCACAAAGTTGGGCCCACAGCACACACCGGAAGAACATTGCTGCTGCTGCTGCTGCTAAGTCGCTTCAGTCGTGTCCGACTCTGCGACCCCATATTGCTAACTCATTATTAAGGACATTAATTCATTCCTGGCCAGGGAAAAGGTCTATGATGGATTGTGACAATGACCACCATCATCCATCTCTTTCTTACTCCTTTTATTAAAGTCCGATTGCATGAGGCTGTCAGCCTTTGAAGAGGGGGCAGATTGAGTTTGGTCCCTGCATACCGTGCCAGGGGAGGAATTTGTTTCCATGCTCTTGGTATTGCTTTGGCCAGTGGCATGTGGGAGGTAGTAGCAGTGTGCCAGTTCGAAGCCCAGGCCTCAGAGACCTTATTCATGCGGGCTCTCTGTGCTCCTAACACTGCCAAGAGGTGACACACCCTGACCAGTGTTCCCGTTCATCCAAGGAGGATAAAATGTGAGGAGCAGAGTCCAGCCTGGTTCAGCTGACTTCCAGTTGACCCCAGACCTGTAGTGAGAAGCAAAACTGCCTCAATCAAGCCCAGTCTAGACCAGCCAAACTCCCGGGTAACTGCAGATCCCTAAGAATGAATGCTATTTGCTGCTGCTGCAATTTTGTGGATGTTTGTTACACAGCACTATAGTAGCAATAGCTGACTGATACAGGGATTACTTCATATAAAGAGTGACTATGCTGTCCTTCCTGGGCAAAATTCGCTACCTCTACTAATGCACCTGTACCACTACTAATGCTTCCCTCGTGATGCTGCTTCCTGAGCAGCCCAGCTTGTCAACCTTCTCCAACTGGTGACCATTGGCCCAGTTCTGGGGCCACCCTGGCTGGTCCAGAAAGAAGGGAAGTTTGTAACTGAGCCTCATCTCAGGACAGAATGAGGAACAGGGCAGATTGTACCCCTATGGCAACTGGCTCACGAGAAAAACCACAACTTCACTTCCGCCCTCCACCTTCAGAGCGTTCTAACCTCTGCAGAGAGATGAGGTCTCAGCGTGGGAGAGAGGCAACAAATACCCCCGTCTGCTTAGCCAGAAGAGGGGCACGAATAACTGAAGACAAGGGCAAGGCAGCAAGTCTGCAGGCCACAGTTCTGGCCACTGTGATATTGGGACTCAGAACTGAGCAGCCTCCCACCTCTTGGGCTGGCACTCATATGAAAGTGATTCGAGTGATAAGAAAAAGAAAACTTTAAAAGTATAAAAAAAATTCAAAGGGGAAGCAGGGTGTGTGTCTAAACGACTGAGTGGTGAAATTTAAGTCAGGGGAAGACTATAGGTACAGAATCGTCTTGCCTGGCAGGAAAATGGCAGAAATATTAGTCCTGCCACCCTCTATGCCACCCTCCACCCCATCTTCATTCGGCTGGTGCCTCCTCACCTCTGGCTTTCCGGTCAGTTGTCACCTCCTCCAAGAAGCCCCCGCCAGCCCTCAAGATGACGTGGGTCTCTCTCACACGCTCTCTCAGCACCCTGCCTGCCTTCTTTGCAGTATTTATCTTGGTAGTAAATATATGTTTAAAATCTGTCTTCCTTGAGAGCTTCCAGATGCTTCAGAGGGATAAGACCACATAACATTCACTTCTCAAATATCTGGGAGTCCTCGCCGGCAAAGCAACAGTCCTTTAGCATCACACGCTTTTCCTCCACACTGATGCGCTCAGTTCTAAAATGTTCCTCTTCGTTTTCAAAAGACCTTGCATGGGCTCCGGTACTCAACAATTTGCCTGCTTTTTCCTTCGACTTTGTCTCCATCTTCTGATTTCTATAGCTAATGGTCCGAAAAGTAACACTCGGGCGCATTAGGGGTGCTGCTATTTAAAGCAGCCCAACCATTTCAAGAAAATATCTTTTGTCAAATGAATGTTTGTCCCTGACTGGTCCATTCCAGTTTAACTGAACCCCACCTCTTGGATGGTATAAACTAAGCCAGAGCTGCAGTGAGAAGCAAATCAGACACCAGCCATTTTGGTGTCTGATTACAATGGCCAGGAAGAAAATTGGGGTTGGGATTGAAACGTGTGAAAAAATGGAATCTGGAATGAAGGGGGTTGGGAGATGTGAGAAAGGCCCTGAGACTCAGCCAAATCCTCACGTAAGTGAACCCTCCATGGTCCACCCGTCCTCCCCACAGAGAGGATGTGACTTATACCAGCACCTTTGCAGAAATGGGGTTTCTAAGTCTACACGATCATCTGCAGCATTAAAATGAAAGGGTTCAGAGCATAGGGCTCCTCATGTCCCAAGAAAATGTCAGGTTTGGAAGTAAACCGAGACCTCTGAATTCACTGACAGGATGCTCCTGGTCTGCCCTCCTCAGCCTCCCAGCTGGATATGAGGGGTTCAGGCTTGAGTTCCGAGACCCCCAGAATGACAGGAGAGAGGAGAGGAGGACGGCACTGTCAGGGAGCTCAGGGCCGAGAAGGGAGACACAGAGGCCGCCTGGGAGAACCTCAGGCTCGCTGCCCTGAGACATTACGGGGGCCAAGGGGAGAGACTGGCGGCTGGAGAAATGCAGAGAGGACAGGATGGGGGCCCACACCCTGGCCCTGCCTCTCCCAGCCACACGTGCCCAAAAAACACAGGGCTGCATATCTCTTGAAGCAAACCTGAGGACTTAGATGCCAACTGTCAGAAGTGATCACAGTTGCTGGGGGTCTTTCCGGGAAGGTACCTGAAAAGGGGGAACCATGAACTGCACCCGCCTTGGGAACAGCCTTGGTGCACTGGCTTAGCCGCCATGCTTATGTATAAATTGGGATCTCTTTGCCACACATCAAAGGGGGAAAAGTTTCCATCTTCAAATGTTAAGCTTAAAATAAGACACTACATGGGTGCCAGTAGATCTGTGAAATCTGCTGACTAAACTGGCACCAGCTTCTGGGAGAAAACCAGCTCGTTTCTCCCGAGCTCTAGGAGTGAGCAGGATGGGGGCAGGGTTACTCTCAGGCAAGGTGGGAGCAGCATGGGGAGGGGGGTGTCAAGTCAGGGATGCTCACCTGGGCAGGAGGTAATTCGGATATTACTTCCAGAAGCATCTTAGCCAAGACACCTGCCAGCCTGACTCACCCCTTCCCTTTATCACTCAGGGACCCAGTTCCTAGCACATTCGCTGGCACCCCATTTCTATTTTGGTAAGCATTTTAGTGGTTTCTGCATGTGTATATTTCTTACCCATTCTATCAGAACAGGGGCTTCCCTAAGGCATGGACTGGAACCTTCACTCCCCTTCAAACCACGCCCTTACTGAGATGTTCAGTGCTAGCGGGAGACATCAGGGTCTTAGGAGAGCTGATGTGGCTGGTGGAAGCCAGGCCTGGGGTTGAAGTACCCAAACAATCACAGTGCTCCCTCCTTACGGGGCAAGGTGGTGGCCCCAAGAAGGGAGAGGACCCAATGAGTCCTCACATTGCTTATCCACATCAAAGTGCCCAGAGAGAAGGCCACAGGTTCTCCACAACCAGCGGCTCCTCCTGGGACTTGGCCTCTGGCCCAGCTGTTCTGAATCCTGGGATACAGCTACTTGGGGCTAAGGAGTGAGTCTCACCTAGGGAGGCTAGGTGAGTCTGGTCATGTTGCTCCAGCTGCCACTGAGACCATCCCAAGTCATGCTGCCCATTAATCCCAATCATGTGTTCATACAGGGTGTCAGAGGCTAGGATTCCTATTCTCACATCCTACACATTTCTTCGCAGAGGGATGTTTGCTCCGGGCTGGGAGGCACTGGTCCTGGTAGGACATTCACAGTGTCTACTTCAGCAGTAAAGCCTTGAGCAACATGGGAATCAGCATCCACGTTCCTACTATGCCTACAAGGCTGTAGTGGCCCTGGGGTGATTGATTTGTCTTAGGAAGAGGAGAGAGAGGAAAACCACAGGGTGTCCTCAATAACACTTGTGAACTAGACAGAGTGTGGACATCCCTTGGGCTGGCTAGATTATACCAGTTGATGACAGCCATTAATTTTGAAAGGGTCCAGTTGACCTCCTATGAGGAATAAGCCCCAAACTCAACTTCTGTGGTTTGAGAGAGACAATACTGCCAAATGATATATCTCTTTATTTTTAAGCATTGATGGAATATTTATTAAAAATTATTTGGAAGATCCTTGTGTGACTACCTATAGCTATTCTTCTCTTCTTTCTAACTAACAAATACCTATAATTGGGGATTGACTATATATATTCAGCTAATTTCTAATGTAATATAAACAAAACTGTTGTGTGACACTCTGAAGAGGACTACTTAAAGGGAAATGACTCACATAAGAGGTATATCCTTTTACTTCTCTCTTCTCTCTCCTCCCTGGGATGTAGATGTGATGACTGGAACTTCAGCAGCCATGCTGGGCTATGAAGTTGCTGACACTAGAAGCCAGCACTGAGAATGATGTAGAAAAATGGAAGTCTGGATTCACAATGACTATGGGTTCTGCCTATCTCCAAAATTCTTTGATCTCAGAGGGAAATAAATTATTTTGTTTAAACTGCTCAAACTACCGCACAATTGCACTCATCTCACATGCTAGTAAAGTAATGCTCAAAATTATCCAAGCCAGGCTTCAGCAATATGTGAACCATGAAATTCCTGATGTTCAAGCANGCCCTGGGATTTCTTTGGAAGGAATGATGCTGAAGCTGAAACTCCAGTACTTTGGCCATCTCATGCAAAGAGTTGACTCATTGGAAAAGACTCTGATGCTGGGAGGGATTAGGGGCAGGAGGAGAAGGGGACGACAGAGGATGAGATGGCTGGATGGCATCACTGACTCTATGGACGTGAGTCTGAGTGAACGCCAGGAGTTGGTGATGGACAGAGAGGCCTGGTGTGTTGCGATTCATGGGGTCGCAAAGAGTCGGACACGACTGAGCGACTGAACTGACTGACTGACTATTGTTTTGAACTTTTTGTTATATACAAATGATCCTACTTCTCATATAATCATATACTATGCTACAAAGAAAACCATAATAAATTTCAAATGGCAAAATTGTAGAGGTCACTCTCTCTAAAAATAAGATAAACTAGAAATAATAATAGAAGAATATATAATTTTAAAACACAATCATTTGGAATTTAAAATGTATTCTTCTGACTAATTGATTAAAGAGGATTCAAAGCTATAATTTCAAACTTTTTTCAAAAATAAAAATATAGATCATTGTATGAAAACATATTAGACATAGCCAAGTATCTGATATATACTCAGAAGCAAATTCAGAGGCCTAAAGAGTTTTTCCTTAGAAGGATAGAATGAAACTAAATAAGAGTAAATTCAAGGCAATAAGTTTAAAATAAAGCCAGCCATAACAAATCAAAGAGAAAAAGTGGATATTATGAAAATAAGAAATGAATAAATTAGAAAATGGAAACAGAAGAATTGATAAATACATCTAAGAGCTGATTCCTAGACACAACTCTCAAAAATCCAGTTATTTTAATGAAGGAGATGGAGGTGAGAAGTGGGGACAAGACTCAAATCTCAGTCCTAGGAGAGACCATTATATTTTAAGAATCAATATTTAAAACTTTTCTACCAAAGACACCAGAAAGTAAAGAAAGAACGGCTAGGAGAAGAGATTTGCAATATATATAATTCAAAGGATTAATATTCAAATATATAAGGAACTGGGGAAGGCAATGGCACCCCACTCCAGTACTCTTGCCTGGAAAATCCCATAGACAGAGGAGCCTGGTGGGCTGCAGTCCATGGGGTCACAAAGAGTTGGACACTACTTCACTTTCACTTTCACTTTTCACTTTCATGCATTGGGGAAGGCAATGGCAACCCACTCCAGTACTCTTGCCTGGAGAATCTCAGGGACAGTGGAGCCTGGTGGGCTACCGTCTATGGGGTCTCACAGAGTCAGACACGACTGAAGCGACTTAGCAGCAGCAGCAGCATATAAGGAATACTTACAAATTAATTAGAAAAATATAGTCAATGGAAGAATGGACAAAGGATGTTAATAGCTAATTCATAAAAGAAGAAATGTAAATAGTCAATAAATATACGAAAAGAAGTGAGATCTTTTGTTGTTCAGGGAAATGTGCAATGCCTTTTACACAGCAAGCAGTTTCTGGAATGGGCCCTTAAGAAATCCTCATACTTGTACAAAAAAAGCTTTATAAAGATTTTCCTACAGAACTGTTATTTCTAATGGAAAATTATCAGAAACAATCTAAATCCATCACTATGGGAGGGAATGTTACTCAGCAGGAAAAATGGAATGAGGAGGGGAGGAAGGAAAGAGATCTTTACATAGGCAAACTGCTATGTGTAATTAAGCTATTTGTAGATAAATAAGTATATTTTTGTATTTTTAACAGAAAAGATACAAAACAAAACAAAAATTTTAGTGATGATTCATATTTATGCAAATACCTAGAAAAAAATCCTGAAAGTTCACACTAAACTTCTCACAGAGGTTACTCCTGGGAGCAGATTTGGAGTTCAGGATTGTCAGAGGAACTTTAATATTTTTTTGCATTGTTTGAATTCTGAGTTAAGAGAACATATTCATGTATTACTTGTATAACTTTAAAAATATTCTTCAAAAAATTCTTAGTGATATTTTTGAATTCTAAAGAACATATTCATGTATTACTTGTATAATTTTATAAAATATATGGAGAAGATTTTTTTAATCCTAAGTATATTTCTGCACTCCAAAGATAAAAAGAGAAAAAATACCAAAAGATCCCAAAGGGAATGGGGGAGGTTTACCTATAAAGAAAAAGAGAATCAGGCCAACTATTGTTCATGTATAAGAGGGGAAAAAAATCATTTCAGATATGCAAGGACTCAGAAAGTATTGCCCACACACTCTTAATATTATTCAAAAAAGTACTCTAGCCAAGCATAGAGAACACACACACACATACACACACACACACATGCAGCCTAAATACTTGTGAAGTTTAATATAGGTGTTAAGCAAGGGCTCAAAAAGCTGGTGAGATTCCAGACTATATGCAAAATCTGGGCAAGTGTATATTAATGAAATGGCAGAAAAGAGGGTAAGATGGTGTGCTAAAAATCTCTCCCTTTATGAGTAGAATTGGGGAGATCCTATTCAGTTATTGATATTGATAAGGTAAGTACAATGAAATCTCTCTATAACATATTACAAGTAAGTAAAGTAAAGTCACTCAGTCGTGTCTGACTTTTTGTGACCCCATGGACTACAGCCCACCAGGCTCCTCGGTCCATGGGATTCTCCAGGCAAGAATACTGGAGTGGGTTGCCATTTCCTTCTTCAGGGGAATCTTCCCAACCCAGGGATTGAACCCGGGTCTCCCGCACTAGAGGCAGACGCTTTAACCTCTGAGCCCAGGTGAATGGTAACTAGAGAGGATTGAGATGCTCCCCTTCCAAACTACTTAAGAAAGAAAGAGGACCAATAAAAATTACCAGTCTAGCATAAATCAGGAAAACAAATGGAAACAGTAACAAACTGACTACTGGATTGCTGGGATAAGTGTTCACAATAACCAGTGGCAGAATATGTAGGAGCAAGTTCCATTAATTATTAAGTTAAAGACAGTTCCTCAAAGTGGGTTAGAAAAAAAAGTGGAATTCAGTTCAGTTTTGTCTATGAGAGACATACACACAGAAATATCACTCTAGTGAAAATTTGTAGGCAATAATTTACAAGTCGAACAAACAAAAAGGGAATAGAAATGTTAACATGAGATGAAGTAGAATTCAAGACAACGATATTCAAAGAAACAGATATTTCATGTGTGTGTGTGCATCTGTGAGAGAGAGAGGTGGGAAGGTGGAGATTATAACCTCAAGATAAAAATGTCATGAACATACCAAACCCCACTGCACTGAAATGTCCACAGCAACAATTATGAGAAATGTAAGGAAATTAAACACACACAATTATGGTGGGAGAAGTTTATAATACTTTCTCAGAATATTTCAGAACAATGTAGAAGTTTCAGGGAAACTACAAAAGGATAGAGATGAGAATGACATGCCTGAACATGCTGATACATATTTAAAATACATGCATAAAATGAAACATTTCAAGTGTACAGAGAAGTCCAGAGGAGAGTATAATGAACAACCACATACGGCCAAATCTAATTATTTTGTTAAATTTTTGTGAAAATTTTCTTTTTGAAAGATGAAACATAAAATATATAAATGAAGCTCCTCCTCCTGTTCTGCTAGGTCCCATTGCTGCTCTCCCTCCAGAGGTAAGTAGTATCGTGAATCTGTTGCTGACTGTTCCCATGAATGTTTTTATGACTCCATGAAAAATATACCCATAAATATATATTATTATATATCATTATATATAATATAGTATATATAATATTGCTTTACGTATGGAAACATTACATAAATCACATCAGACAGTATTATTACTCTGCTACTTTTCTTTCATTCATCATTCTTTTTGAGATTTATCAGTACTGACGAGTGTAGCCCTGTGCATTTTTTTCTCTCCTGTGTTGTTTTCTAAAGTATCACTAAATCATGACTTATTTTTCCATTCTCTTGTTGATGGGCATTTCAGTGGTTTCCTTTATTTTGCTGTTATAAACAGTGCTGCAAGTATTTTCTTTTCATATAGAAAATGTTTCGTGTATGAGGTGAAATCTAACTTTCTTTCTTCTCCATATAGGTAGCATCATTTGTTAGAAGGTCCATCTTTCTTCTCCACTGAACTGTCAAATATCAAGCTTCCATATGGGTATGGGCATGTTTCCAAGCTTTCTATTCCACTCCAATGATCTATTTGCCTATCCTTAAACCCAAACCAAAACTCAGTTGGTAAAGAATCTGCCTGGAGATCCACTGGAGAAGAGATAGGCTCCCCACTGAAGTATTCTGGCCTGGAGAATTCCATGGACTGTATAGTCCATGGGGTTGCAAAGAGCCATACACGACTGAGTGACTTTCACTTTCACTTTTATACTACTTCCTGGGGTGACTCTCCTATTCCCACATTCTTGAAAATTGTCTTGGCTGTTGTTGGCCCTTCAGTTCAGTTCAGTTGCTCAGTCGTGTCCAACCCTTTGGCACCCCATGAATCGCAGCATGCCAGGCCTCCCTGTCCATCACCAACTCCCAGAGTTCACTCAAACTCATGTCCATCGAGTCAGTGATGCCATCCAGCCATCTCATCCTCGGTTGTCCCCTTCTCCTCCTGCCACCAATCCCTCCCAGCATCAGTCTTTTCCAATGAGTCAATTCTTCACTTCAGGTGGCCAAAGAATTGGAGCTTCAGCTTCAGCATCAGTCCTTCCAATGAACACCCAGGACTGATCTCCTTTAGAATGGACTGGTTGGATCTCCTTGCAGTCCAAGGGACTCCCAAGAGTCTTCTCCAACACCACAGTTTAGCCTGTTCATTAATTTTTAGTATCAATTTGTTAAGTTCCATGAAAAACTCTATCATTTTGATTGGAATTATACTGAATATAATTTGAAGAAAATGAGTATCTTCATGATTACAAATACTTCTACCCAAGGTGATATATTTATCCATTTATTTTCCAGTGGCCTTCAATAAAGTGCTATAAGTTTTTCCATAAAGGTCTTGCACATCCTTTCTTGAATTTATTTTGAGTAATTTATTTTTTCTTGAATTTATTTTGGATAACTTATCATTCTAAGTGCTATTTTAAATGTTTTTTTTAATCAAAATCTAAATGTTTGCTATAGGCTTATAGGCAGACATTACTTTGCCAACAAAGGTCCATCTAGTCAAGGTTATGGTTTTTCCAGTGGTCATGTATGGATGTGAGAGTTGGACTATAAAGGAAGCTGAGCGCCAAAGAAATGATGCTTTTGAACTGTGGTGTTGGAGAAGACTCTTGAGAGTCTCTTGGACTGCAAGGAGATCCAATCAGTCCATCCTAGAGGAGATCAGTCCTGGGTGTTCATTGGAAGGACTGATGTTGAAGCTGAAACTCCAATACTTTGGCCACCTCATGCAAAGAGCTGACTTATTGGAAAAGACCCTGATGCTGGGAAAGATTGAGAGCAGGAGGAGAAGAGGACGACAGAGGATGAGATGGTTGGATGTCATCACCGACTCGATGCACATGGGTTTTGGTGGACTCAGGGAGTTGGTGATGGACAGGGAGGCCTGCTGTGCTGTGGTTCGCGGGTTGCAAAGAGTCAGACACGACTGAGCGACTGAAGTGAACTGAACTATAGGCATACAGCAATGATTTTATATATTTGTCCTACATCCAGAAATCTTATAAAATAGCAGTTCCAATAGTTTGCCTATTCTCATGAATACTTGTGTTTATTCCTTTCCAATCCTAATATTTTTCATGTCTTATTCTACTTGTTAGTCTCCTAGGAAAATGACGGATAGAAGCACTATTATCAAACATCCTTACTCTGTCCCAGACATTAAGATTTTACGTTTATGTGATTCATCTTTAAGAATGGTACTTGCAACGGAAACTCAATCAAATAATGGGTGGAACTCAAGAGGGAGGGAATATCTGTATACTTATGGCTGATTCACATTGTTGTGCAGCAGAAACCAAGATAATGGTGTAAAGCAATACCCTCCAGTTAAAAAAAAAAATTGATGGGTGGAAGACGTAAACAGATATTTCTCCAAAGAAGACATACAGATGGCCACAAACACATGAAAATTTGCTCAACACTGCTCAGTATTAAGAAATGCAAATCAAAACTACAGTGAGGTATCACCTCACACCTGTCAGAATGGCCATCATCAAAGAAAAATCTACAAATAATAAATGCTGGAGAGAATGTGGAAACAAGGGAACCTTCTTGTTCTACTGGTGAGAATATAAATTGACACAGCCACTATGGAAAACTGTATGGAGCCTTAAAAAACTAGGAGAGACACAGATGTATAGAGCAGTCTTTTGGACTCTGGGAGAGGGCGAGGGTGGGATGATTTGGGAGAATGGCATTGAAACATGTATAATATCATATATGAAACGAGTCACCAGTCCAGGTTTGATGCATGATACTAGATACTTGGGACTGGTGCACTGAGATGACCCAGAAGGATGGTACGGGGAGGGAGGAGGAGGGAGGGGGGTTCAGGATGNCCTCCCAGCATCAGTCTTTTCCAATGAGTCAATTCTTCACTTCAGGTGGCCAAAGAATTGGAGCTTCAGCTTCAGCATCAGTCCTTCCAATGAACACCCAGGACTGATCTCCTTTAGAATGGACTGGTTGGATCTCCTTGCAGTCCAAGGGACTCCCAAGAGTCTTCTCCAACACCACAGTTTAGCCTGTTCATTAATTTTTAGTATCAATTTGTTAAGTTCCATGAAAAACTCTATCATTTTGATTGGAATTATACTGAATATAATTTGAAGAAAATGAGTATCTTCATGATTACAAATACTTCTACCCAAGGTGATATATTTATCCATTTATTTTCCAGTGGCCTTCAATAAAGTGCTATAAGTTTTTCCATAAAGGTCTTGCACATCCTTTCTTGAATTTATTTTGAGTAATTTATTTTTTCTTGAATTTATTTTGGATAACTTATCATTCTAAGTGCTATTTTAAATGTTTTTTTTAATCAAAATCTAAATGTTTGCTATAGGCTTATAGGCAGACATTACTTTGCCAACAAAGGTCCATCTAGTCAAGGTTATGGTTTTTCCAGTGGTCATGTATGGATGTGAGAGTTGGACTATAAAGGAAGCTGAGCGCCAAAGAAATGATGCTTTTGAACTGTGGTGTTGGAGAAGACTCTTGAGAGTCTCTTGGACTGCAAGGAGATCCAATCAGTCCATCCTAGAGGAGATCAGTCCTGGGTGTTCATTGGAAGGACTGATGTTGAAGCTGAAACTCCAATACTTTGGCCACCTCATGCAAAGAGCTGACTTATTGGAAAAGACCCTGATGCTGGGAAAGATTGAGAGCAGGAGGAGAAGAGGACGACAGAGGATGAGATGGTTGGATGTCATCACCGACTCGATGCACATGGGTTTTGGTGGACTCGGGGAGTTGGTGATGGACAGGGAGGCCTGCTGTGCTGTGGTTCGCGGGTTGCAAAGAGTCAGACACGACTGAGCGACTGAAGTGAACTGAACTATAGGCATACAGCAATGATTTTATATATTTGTCCTACATCCAGAAATCTTATAAAATAGCAGTTCCAATAGTTTGCCTATTCTCATGAATACTTGTGTTTATTCCTTTCCAATCCTAATATTTTTCATGTCTTATTCTACTTGTTAGTCTCCTAGGAAAATGACGGATAGAAGCACTATTATCAAACATCCTTACTCTGTCCCAGACATTAAGATTTTACGTTTATGTGATTCATCTTTAAGAATGGTACTTGCAACGGAAACTCAATCAAATAATGGGTGGAACTCAAGAGGGAGGGAATATCTGTATACTTATGGCTGATTCACATTGTTGTGCAGCAGAAACCAAGATAATGGTGTAAAGCAATACCCTCCAGTTAAAAAAAAAAATTGATGGGTGGAAGACGTAAACAGATATTTCTCCAAAGAAGACATACAGATGGCCACAAACACATGAAAATTTGCTCAACACTGCTCAGTATTAAGAAATGCAAATCAAAACTACAGTGAGGTATCACCTCACACCTGTCAGAATGGCCATCATCAAAGAAAAATCTACAAATAATAAATGCTGGAGAGAATGTGGAAACAAGGGAACCTTCTTGTTCTACTGGTGAGAATATAAATTGACACAGCCACTATGGAAAACTGTATGGAGCCTTAAAAAACTAGGAGAGACACAGATGTATAGAGCAGTCTTTTGGACTCTGGGAGAGGGCGAGGGTGGGATGATTTGGGAGAATGGCATTGAAACATGTATAATATCATATATGAAACGAGTCACCAGTCCAGGTTTGATGCATGATACTAGATACTTGGGACTGGTGCACTGAGATGACCCAGAAGGATGGTACGGGGAGGGAGGAGGAGGGAGGGGGGTTCAGGATGGGGAACACGTGTATACCTGTGGCGGATTCATGTTGATGTATGGCAAAACCAATACAATATTGTAAAGCAATTAACCTCCAATTAAAATAAAATAATTTATATTTTAAAAATAAGTAAATAAATAAAACTACCATGTGACCCAGCAGTCTCACTACTGGGCATCTACCCTGAGAAAACAATAATTCAAAAAGAGACCTGTGTCCTAATGTTCACAGCAGCACTATGTGTGATGGTTAGGACATGGAAGCAACCTAGATGTCCATCAACAGGTGACTGGATAAAGAAGCTGTGGTGCATTTATACAATAGAATGTTGTTGTTGTTTAGTCGCTAAGTCATGTCCAAACTCTTTTGTGACCCCATGAACTGTGGCCTACCAGGCTCCTCTGTCCATGGGATTCCACAGGCAAGAATACTGGAGTGGGTTGCCATTTCCTCCTCCAGGGGATCTTCCTGACCCAGGGAGTGAACCCACATTTCCTGCATTGGCAGGTAGATTCTTTACTATTGAGCCACCGGGGAAGTCCCACAATGGAATATTACTCAGTCATAAAGCAGAATGAATTTGAATCAGTTAAAGTGAGGTGGATGAACCTACAGCCTGTTATATAGAGTGAAGTAAGTTTGAAAGAGAAAAACAAATATTATACATTAGCGAATATATATGGAATCCAGAAAAATGGTGTTGATGAACCTATTTCCGGGGCAGGAGTAGAGACATGACATAGAGAATGAACTTGTGGACACAGCAGGGGAAGAAGACGAATTGAGACGGTAGCACTGACACATACACTCCCGTGTGTGAAACAGATCGCTGGCAGGAAGCAGCTGTCTAGCGCAGGGGACTCAGCTCAGAGCTCTGTGATGACCTAGAGAGCTGGGATGGGGGTAGGGAGGGAGGGAAGCTCAAGACGGAGCGGAGACATATGTATACTTAAAGCTGATTCCTGTTGTTGTACATCAGAAACCAACACAAAACAGCAAAGCAATTATCCTCCAAATAAAAAATGTTTTAAAGAATAGTACTTGCTATGGGGTTTGGTTGTTTTTCTCTTTTTTGACACATATTCTATTAAGTTAAAGAACCTCCCTTCTAGACCTAAATAATCTTTTTTAAAAATTTATAAATGGAGTTATATTGTATCAAATGATTTTTCTGTATCTACTAAGTTATCATTTCTCCTTCAATTTAATTAACTACATTAATACATTCTCTAATGTTTCTCTAATATTTTTGGTAAATATTATATGATATATTTTAATACATTGCTGGATTCAACTTGTTATTATTTCATTTAGACTATTTATGTATAATTTCATAAGTGACATTGGTCTAAATTTTTTCTTTCTTATATTTACTTATTTGCTATTGGTCTCAAAGTGCCTCATAAATGAATTGGGGAACACTTCCTTTCTTTTATTCTCTTTAAAGAGTTTTGTAAAGATTGAATTTGGCTATTCCTTTGAGTGTGTTCACCTGAAAGATCATAGGAGCCTAGTGGTAAGTTCTGGTTTCTTTTTACTTCTTTGGTGCATAATTTTAAGCAACTGATCTAATTTCTTTCTCTTTACAGGTCTTTTCAAATTCTGTATTTCATCTTGTTAGGCAGTTTTTGGTAATCTATACTTTTTTAGAAATGTATCCATTTTTTTCTAAGTCTTCACATTTACTGCCTCAGATTGCTCAATGCATTCTGATCTTTTAAACTTCTATTATAGCTTTAATTATTCTATCTTTTAGTCCTAGTATTGTTCATTTGTATCCTCTTTCTCATTTCTTGCTCAGTACTGCCAGAAATGACTATTTAATTATTCCTTACAGAAAAGCTACAAATTTACCCTTAATATATATTCCCAACAATATCAAAACACATATGTACAAGAGTATCTATTCTTGCTTATTCATACTGGCAAAATAACGGAAACAATCTAAATGTCCATATGTAGGAAAATACTGGAATGGGTAGCCATTCCCTTCTGCAGGGCATTTCCCGACCCAGGGATTGAACGCAGCGTCTCCCACACTGCAGGCAGGTCTTTATTGTCTGAGCCACCATGGAAGCCATGGAAGAAAATAATTGAGTAAATTACGGGACTTCCACATAGTAGATTATTATGCAGCTATTTTAAAAAAATAATGAGGAAGATCTCTATAAACTGACATACTGTGATTTCCAAGGTATGTCATTAAGTGAAATAAACATTAGACAAAAGGGTTATACAGTATGCTGCTGCTGCTGCTGCTAAGTTGCTTCCGTTGTGTCTGACTCTGTGCAACCCCAGAGATGGCAGCCGACCAGGCTCCCCCATCCCTGGGATTCTCCAGGCAAGAACACTGGAGTGGGTTGCCATTTCCTTCTCCAATTCATGGAAGTGAAAAGTGAAAGTGAAGTCGTTCAGTCGTGTCTGACTCCTAGCGACCCCATGGACTGCAGCCTACCAGGCCTCTCTATCCATGGGATTTTCCAGGCAAGAGTACTGGAGTGGGGTGCCATTGCCTTCTCCGTATATAGTATGCTAACTTTTATAAAAAAGAAAGGAAAATATATTTGCATTTGCTTATTTTTACAAAAATAAATAGAAGCANCCTCTCTATCCATGGGATTTTCCAGGCAAGAGTACTGGAGTGGGGTGCCATTGCCTTCTCCGTATATAGTATGCTAACTTTTATAAAAAAGAAAGGAAAATATATTTGCATTTGCTTATTTTTACAAAAATAAATAGAAGCATAAGATTATTTACTTAGAGAGGATGAGTGGGAAGGACCTCTCATGAAGGGTTAGAGAGGGAAATGGAATTGTATTATGCCTTTTTAATATAGCTAGGGATTTGATTTAGGTCATACCAGAATGGTCTAGTGGTTTTCCCTACTTTCTTCAATTTAAGTCTGAATTGGGTAATAAGGAGTTCATGATCTGAGCCACAGTCAGCTCCCGGTCTTGTTTTNGCAGGGTTTCAGAGTTCAGCAGAAGGGAACGAAGGAAAGGAATCCAAAATGGAATTACCTGCTTGATTTTCTGTGCGCTCCAGAGCTGGAAAGGAGGAAGGGAGAAAAAGAAAGGAAAAGAAAAGGAACAAAGATTAAAAGCACATATTAGTTTAAGGTCTCAAAGCCCCATTTTCTAACCAGGGGCTCCATCTCAAAGGGCTTTAGAGGCTCAGACTGTTTAGAGGCAACCAGCTGACCCTGGTTGCCCCAGCTTCCCTGGACTGGGGGCGGGTGGCATCACCAGGAAGGCCAGGGATCCCAGAAGAGCAGAGCTGGGGGGACTCACCTAGACTATTTAAACCAAGGGATCTCAACTCTGACTCTGCTGTAAAATTACTTGGAGAATTCTTCCAGCATGTTCCTAACACTCCCTGGTCCATTTTAAGGTATAGATAGATAAGAAGCCCTGATTTAAATGAAGATACTTTTCATTTAAGTACCTTCATTTCGTTTTATTAGGTAGATACTTCAGCTGTCTCCCAGAATCACAAGAGACTGCATGGCATAATTTTTCAGAGCTAGACAGACTGCCTGGATCCCTGGATTTGCCACTTGTACCTCTGAGCCTCAATTTCCTCATCTGTAAAATGGGGATAATTGCTGGGCTCTAACATTGTTGAAGAGGCATATGAAAAATGCCCAGAGCAGTGCTGGACACACAGTAGGTACTCTATAAGTGCTAAATCTTATAGATATTATTATTCTTATTTTTGTTTTCATTATAAGAAGGTTGTGCACTTTCACACGAATGAGGAAGTTGTTTCTTCCAGCGCAGTGTGGGGACAAGCTACAGGAACAGAACAATTTGTCAATTTTTTCAAATAATAAAAAATACTGTATTTCATTGACTCTGCTGCTGCTGGTACTGCTAAGTCGCTTCAGTCGTGTCCAACTCTGTGCGACCCCATAGACAGCAGCCCACCAGGCTCCACCATCCCTGGGATTCTCCAGAAAAGAACACTGGAGTGGGTCGCCATTTCCTTCTCCAATGCAAGAAAGTGAAAAGTTAAAAGTGAAATCGCTCAGTTGTACCCGATTCATAGTGACCCCATGGACTGCAGCCTACCAGGCTCCTCCATCCATGGGATTTTCCAAGCAAGAGTACTGGAGTGGGGTGCCATTGCCTTTTCCTCATTGACTCTAAGACATCATTTACCCTAAGATATACTAATTGTGCCACTAAGAAAGAAAATTATGGCATAATACCATGATGTCCATCAGTTAAAAGATTCACCCCATTTAAGAGATGATAATATGTGATAAAATAACCTTTTGGAATCAAGAAAATATGGCAAGTAAAAATGTACACTGTGGGCAAATGAAAGGCCAGTGCATCTTTACTGGATCAAGAAGGGTATGAGCTAAGAGGGGCAACCGGGTAAGCATTGATGTTTAAAGTTTTATAATGGAATAGCTATGCTTCATTTATATGGCAATGTCATCTGGGATATAAATTAAGCTGTGGAATGCTGCTACTGCTGCTGCTGCTATAACAGAGTTATAAAATTGACATACAGATTATCTGCTACTTACAATGAGGTTATGTCCCAATAAACCCATTGTAAGTTGAAATTATCATTGTCAAAAATGCATTTAATATTAATACATCAAACCTACCAAACATCATAGCTTAGCCTGGCCCATCTTAAAAAGGCACAGAACACTTACATTAGCCTACAGTTGAGCAAAATCATCTAACATAGAGGCTATTTTATAATATAGTACTGAATATCTCATGTAATTCATTGCATATTGTACTGAAAGTGAAAAACATACTGGCCGTGTGGGTACAGAATGGTTCTAAGTATACTGGTGGTTCCCGCCTTGATCTCGTGTCTGACTGGGAACAGTGGCTCACTGTCTGTCCAGCCTCACAAAAGGGTATCAGACCATGCATCGCTAGCTAGGAAAAGACCAATATTCACAATTCAAAGCACAGTTTCTCTGGATGCATATCATTTTCATACCATCATCAAGTCTGTAAACTGTAAGCTGAGCCATCGTAAGTCAAGGACCATCTGTATTAAAGTTTATGCTTTTACCAACAGTCGAGTCCTTAAGTCTAATTCACAGTCTAATCACTCTGATTTTAGATACATTTCAAACATATTTGATTGTCTGCTATTCCATATCCAGAAAGATTAGAGGCAGTAGATTTTTTTAAAAATTATAATTGAGGAACAGAGGGGACTAAAGAAAGAAAAACCAAATGTAGAATCACTGTTAGCCAAAGACAGTATGTGAGAGCATAACAGTAGAGAAGTAAAAAAATGCTAATAGGTTGATCTTTCGTTGCTCAAAGAGTGCCTTGCTGAAGTGCAACCCACCAAGTCCCAGCACCGAACCAGGTGTGACTCCAGGCCCTGGGCACAAACTCCTGACACCCAAGGCTTTCCACCCCAAGTCAGAATCCCCTACATCCGTGTCCCCTCACCCTGTGGGGTCATAGCCCAGATCCTTGGAGCAGGGTCCTGCCTTTGAGTGCCGGCCACAGTATCTATGCACACAACAAACCTAAGCCTAATTGTTTTTTTTTTTAAACTAAGATGTCTTCATACAATTCTTATAAATAAAGAAAAAGATCCCCTGCCTGATGAACAGCCTGGGCTGAAAACATTGATCTAAGGCATTAAAGTACAGTATAAAGAGCAGGCATTAGAACCAGCAGTCTACATTCCTATCACCTACTGGATGTGTCACCCTGGGCAAATTACTTTGCCTCCATGCCTGTTTCTCCATCAAACAATAGGTTGTGGTAAGGACTATGCTTGATGCTCCCGGCAGCTGGCGTTTCCCTTTGGGTACACAGCTAAGTCTATGCTTTCCAGCCTCCCCACGGTCAGGTGGGCTCACATGACCAGGTGCTGATGGGCTGTAGGTAGAAACGGAGTTCGCCACTTCCAGGCTTGGCCCCAAGGCCTCCCACAGAGGAGCCATTGGAGAACAGTGAGGCCCTGGAAGACAGGAAAGCTACTAGGTGAAAGGAGCCTGGCTCCTGGACAACGGCATGTGCTGGGTCCCTGGGTGGCACTGGACTCTGACATGAGTGAGAAACAGACCGTAATGTCCAAGGCCCCCAAGTCCACGGGGTTTTGTTACAGCACTTGGCTTACACTGACCAACACAGAAGTTCACTGAGACATGCATGTATACCTGAATACTTGGCCCATAGCTCATGCTTCATAAATGCCTGACATAAAGCGGAAGTCAGTCAAATGAGCAGTATTTCTCTTTTTTTTTTTTTTGAGCAGTATTTTTCAAAGAACTTAATTATTTCTAAATCAATTCATCTCTGTTGTTTCATTCCTACAACATGAGTAGATTACATCACACAAAGCAACTCATCTCAGAGAGACTAAGTGACTCAGCCATGGATCCAGAGGCCTGGTGGCAGGACGAAGATGGAGGCCTCCTGGCCTCCAGACTCGTGTGCCCCCTGATCTCTGGAGCAGACTGACGTCTGGTCTGGCCAGGGTGACAGCCAGAGCTGAGGCACGAGAAGAGGAAGAGGCCCTCGGCTGACGTCACCTGAGGTCCCAGAACCTCCCTTTGCCGCTGGGCAGCTGATGCGCTTCCACAGCACCTGCTCCTTCTCCCCCTCCCCGGGAAGACTAGCCAAGGAACACTTGCTACCCATGGCTGCATCTGAGTCCCTCAAGTTCAAGGGCTGCCTCCTCCAGTGATGGGAGACTCAGGCAGGTGCTGGCTCGGCAGCAAAGGCCGAAGTTCAGCAGGGATGTCAGCAGGTAAGGCCAGAAGGCCAGAGCTCACAGACATATTCCCTCCCCACAATGACACCCACACACACGGTGTGGGCAGGCTAGTGCCACAGATAAGAGGCAATGGCTCTGTTATCTATTTGAGTCTCACACTCAGAAAACTGTTTCCATAAGACAGATGACAAAAGCAAAGCTCAGCCACACTCAAGTTCTCACAGGTGAAGCCAGAACTTCAGGTTATGATCTGTGACTTAGATTCCTTCATTCATCTTCATTCATTTGTTCACATTTAGTGAACAAGTGCTATGTGTCAAACATCTTTCTGAGGGCTTTGTACATATTAACTTATTAATCTCAACAACCCTATGTGGTAGGGAGCAGTGTATCTCCCATTTTATAGATGTGGAAACTGAGGCACTGAGAGGTTCAGTGATTTGCCCAATGTCACAGTAGCACTGGGATTTAAACCCAGGCCATCTGGTTCCATAATCCCCACCCAAATCCCTATGCACACATCTCTAAATGCTGGCACACCAGTTCACACTGTTCTGTCCCTTAAGGCATCTAGTATAATCTGGAGATCTTTCTACATCAGAGCATGGAGAGCAGTCTTATTCTTCCTAACAGAAACATTGAATGAACATATAAACTTCACCCTATTCAGTTCAGTTAAGTTCAGTCGCTCAATTGTGTTAGACTCTTAGCAACCCCATGGACTGCAGCATGCCAGGCCTCCCTGTCTATCACCAGCTCCCAGAGCTTGCTGAAACTCATGTCCATTGAGTCAATGATGCCATCCAACCATCTCATCCTCTGTTGTCCCCTTCTCCTCCTGCCCTCAATCTTTCTCAGCATAAGGGTCTTTTCCAATGAGTCAGTTCTTTCCAGCAGGTGGCCAAAGTATTGGAGCTTCAGCTTCAGCATTAGTCCTTCCAATGAATATTTAGGACTGATTTCCTTTAGGATTGACTGGTTTGATATCCTTGCAGTCCAAAGACTCTGGAAAGAGCCTTCTCCAACATCACAGTTCAAAAGTATCAATTCTTGCTCAGCTTTCTCTATGGTCCAACTCTCATATCCGTACATGATTACTGGAAAAACCATAGTTTGACGATATGGATCTTTGTCAGCAAAGTAATGTCTCTGCTTTTTGATATGCTGTCTAGGTTGGTCATAGCTTTTCTTCCAAGGAGCAAGCGTCTTTTAATTTCATGGCTACAATCACCATCTGCAGTGATTTTGGAGCCCAAGAAAATAAAGTCTGTCACTGTTTCCATTGTTGCCCATCTATTTGCCATGAAGTGATGGGACTGGATGCCATGATCTTAGTTTTTTGAATGTTGAGTTTTAAGCCAGCTTTTTCACTCTCTTGTTTCACATTCGTCAAAGGCTCTTCAGTTCCTCTTCACTTTCTGCCATAAGGGTGGTGTCATCTGCATATCTGAGGTTACTGATATTTCTCCCAGCAATCTTGATTCCAGCTTGTGCTTCATCCAGCTCAGTATTTCTCATGATGTACTCTGCATAGAAGTTAAATAAGCAGGGTGACAATATACAGCCTTGACGTACTCCTTTCCCAATTTTGAACTAGTCCGTTGTTTCATGTCTGGTTCTAGCTGTTGCTTCTTGACCTGCATACAGGA
>SJYV01016465.1:0-30842 GCA_006410875.1 Neotragus pygmaeus | reverse complement strand
CATCCATCTCCAGAATTTTTTCACCTTCCTCAACTGAAACTCTGTACCCAGTAAGTACTAACTCCCAAATCCTCCTCCCCTCAGGTCCAGGGAACTACCATTCTACTCTCTTGTCTCTTTGAATTTAACCACTCTAGAGATTTCATATAAGTAGAATGATACAACATTTGTCCTTTTGTGACTATCTCATCTTTTGCTATTATGACCCTACTTCAGTGAATGTTCCTGGAATTACCACTATTATATCAATAACATTTAAAGGAAAAGGATGAATGCATGCAGATATCTCTGGCAGGATACAGAAGAAACTGATCCTTACTCTAGGGAGAAGTGAGAAACTGGCACAGGGAAAGGGAAACATTGTGTATTCTATTTTCTTTTGACACTTTTAGCATTCAGCAGATTGTTCCTGTTGGTAGTTTACTCACTAAGTTGTATTCAACTCTTGTGACCCCATGAACTCTTCAGTCAATCAGTTCAGTCGCTCAGTCGTGTCCGACTCTTTGTGACCCCATCAATTGCAGCACGCCAATTCAGGACAGCCTCCCTGTCCATCACCAACTCCCGGAGTTCACTCAAACTCACGTCCATTGAGTAGGTGATGCCATCCAGCCATCTCATCCTCTGTTGTCCCCTTCTCCTCCTGCCCCCAATCCCTCCCAGCATCAGAGTCTTTTCCAATGAGTCAATTCTTCACATGAGGTGGCCAAAGTACTGGAGTTTCAGCTTTAGCATCATTCCTTCCAAAGAAATCCCAGGGCTGATCTCCTTCAGAATGGACTGGTTGGATCTCCTTGCAGTCCAAGGGACTCTCAAGAATCTTCTCCAACACCGCAGTTCAAAAGCATCAGACCCCATGAACTGCAGCCTGCCAGGCTCCTCTCTCTGTCCATGGGATTCTCTGGGCAAGAATACTGGTGTGGGTTGCCATTTCCTCCTCTAGGGGATCTTCCCAACCCAGGGATCAAATCTAGGTCTCCTGCATTGCAGGCAGATTCTTTACCAATTGAGCTACCAGGGAAGCCCTTATTCATATGTTACCTACCCAAAAATAATTCTTAAAAATTTAAGAGTAACCATTAGAAAAATAGAAATAACACGCACAACTTTTCAGCTCTTTATAGTCCTCTATGGCATAGACTGTTAATGGTCCAACAAAACCTATGTCCTTTTCTGTCATAGTAATAGAAAGGTAGCGGGCAGGTGGCTGACCTGCTGCACTACATTTCCCAGCCTCCTTTGCAGGGCAGGTGGTTGGCCTGCTGTACTACATTTCCCAGCCTCCTTTGCAGTTAGGCTTATCCATGTGACTGAGTCCCTTAGTGGCATCTGAGGGGAGGTGAGATGTGCCTTTCCCTAGCTGCTGCTGCTGCTGCTCCTCCCAACCTATACTTTCTATCCCCCGCCTGTGAGCCAGAACAACAATGTGGCTGCAGCCCAGCCTGGGCCAGGCAGAGGGAAGAGCCCAAGGAAATGGTGGAGAAACAGGACGGAAGGAGCCTGGGTTCCTGGCAGACCCTGTGAAGCAGAGCCACCCGCCCACCTGGAACTTCAGCTATGACATGGGCAAGAGATAAACATCTATCTTATTTGAAACTGGTGTGTTTTGAGGTCATTTCATTACAGCAGTTAGTATAACCTTAACCAAAGTAACCCATCTGGGGTTTGGGGAAAGTGCTTCCCACAATGTCAGGGAAGCCTCTCCACAGGAGAGAGGAAGGAATGAACACTAAATCATGTTGAGGCTCTTCTCATGGCATCTGGAAGTGCTCCTACCTCAGGAAGTTTGGGGTGAGAAGGGAGGGACAGCTCCATCTTAAACTAACTTCCTAGTCATGACCTAACCTCATTTGGGCTGATCCCATCTCCAGGCTACACCAACAACAGTCAAGGTCACAGATCTGGGGCCTGGCTCAGCCACTAACTTGCCTGGTCTTCCTGTGAAAGTCACCTCACTCCTTAGAATTACATTGTTTTGGTTTTTTAATTGAGACAAGAGATGGAAGCTAGTCTCTCCAAGGTCCCTTCCCGTCTCATGATGCCAATTTGGCTTTCAGAGAGCCCAGGACAAGGACTCAGGCCTGATTTCTTGAGTCTGGGTTTTTTTCCTGGGATATGCTGGACCCATGAGTTGAATGCTGGATACAGAAATGGCAGCAGATATCACCCACAAGCCAAGCTGCTGCTGCTGCTAAGTCACTTCCATCGTGTCTGACTCTGTGAGACCCCATCGGCGGAAGTCCACCAGGCTCCCCTGTCCCTGGGATTCTCCAGGCAAGAACACGGAGTGGGTTGCCATTTCCTTCTCTAATGCATGAAAGTGAAAAGTGAAAGGGAAGTCGCTCAGTTGTGTNGTGAGACCCCATCGGCGGAAGTCCACCAGGCTCCCCTGTCCCTGGGATTCTCCAGGCAAGAACACGGAGTGGGTTGCCATTTCCTTCTCTAATGCATGAAAGTGAAAAGTGAAAGGGAAGTCGCTCAGTTGTGTCTGACTCTTTGCGACCCCATGGACTGTAGCCCACCAGACTCCTCCATCCATGGGATTTTCCAGGCAAGGGTACTGGAGTGGAGTGCCATTGCCTTCTCCGCACAAGCCAAGAACTGGTTGCTAATTTGAAGTTTAATGAGCCAACCCTGCAAACAGATTATAAGCAAGGAAACGCTGGAATGTAAAGCACTTGATGGAGGCCAAGGAGACATGGTGAACAGTCCATCCACACTGAGAATCTAGAAAAGGGAGCCCCCTGCATCTTCTTGCCGGCCCACCACAGCAGCTCCATTTTAAGCTACAATTCCTCCGTGTGACCTGGTCTCCTTTGGGCTCAGTCATCTCCCTCTGTGTTTCTGGCTGAACATTAAAATGCATAGCCCCTATCCCTTGGAATTTACAGGTGCAGCAACAACCAGTGTGGATGTGAGACTTTCGACCTTTCTTGGTTTCTCAGCTTGGAGAATGATGACACAGAGGACGTGGGGAAACAGCCCGGGAGAAAGGTTGCTGGAACAATGCAGATGTTTGCTGATTTCAGAAATGGCCTAAGTCTCAGCTGAGTTGCCATTTGAACCTATCAGGAACCCAGTGCAGAGGCCAAGCGAGGGGTAGAGGGTGGGCCCCAAACAAACTTCAGGGGGAGAAGCCTTTCCTTCTCAGGGCAGAGACCTCCTATGCTCAGACCTCAGATAGAGGAGTCACTGCCCAGGCCTTGTCCCCAGTCTGACTCCTTCCCCTTCCCCTCTCCTCTTTCCAAGCTGCTTCTCCAAACCTCTGAAGCAGCAACAACAGAGCCTATTTAAAACAACCTCTACAAGGTAATTAAACAGAGCCTGAAAGGGATCCTTCTACAGGGCAGAGCATGCCTTCATGAAACAATAAGAAATCTTAATTCATCATTTGGGCCAATCCTATTATTTCTCACCATTAACTTCGTTACCATGGTTACTCCCAGGTAATATGTACAAATGCAGATCTACATGGGGCAAAAGATGGGCCAATTCTACAGATGAAAGGAGACAAATATCCCCCCTCACTCTGCTACACACACACATGAGCAGTCACGATTTCCATATAGACACAGCTTCTGTTAAGAGAGAAGCTATTAAACTTCTCCAGCCTATTCAGAGGCTGGAGCAGTCACGACTTCCACGTACACGCAGCTTCTCTCTATTAAGAGGCTGGAGCCTCCAGTCAAACCCTCTTTTGTGAATTGGAATTACAGATCTCCCACTTGCTAGCCACACGACTTGGGGCAATTTACTTAGAGATGTGGGTTCAAGCCCTGGGTCAGGAAAATCCCCTGGAAAAGGAAATGGCAACCCACTCCAGTATTCTTGCCTGGGAAATCCCATAAACAGAGGAACCTGGTGTGCTACAGTCCATGCAGTCACAAAAGATTGGACACAACTTAGCGATTAAACAACAACTTAATTTTTTGAGCCTCCATTTCCTCATTTGTAATACAGGAATATGAATACTTACTTTGAAGCTTATTGTGATAATTAAAAACAATTCATTTTTCCAACAAATATTTATTGAGCACATATTATGTGCTGAGCACCGCTCTAGGCACTAAGAATATATCAGTAAAAACAACAACAACCATACGAAATCTCTGGTTTTGTGGAGCTTACATGATTGTGGAGACAAACAATAAACAAAAAAATAATAAAAAGTAAATTTGCTCATATGCGAGAAGGATGAGTGCTTCAATAAACACGAGAAAGTAGAACAGAGTAAGGATGGGGAGAGTGTGCTGGCAGCAAGGACGGATTTTTTAAAATTTATTGTAATAGGGTCCTCACGAAAGGAGCGGGTGAAGGATGTGGAACATTCAGGAACACGATGACATGACCAGGGTCACAGCTTATGTCACAGGGGGACAGAAAAGTAAAGGCTAGGCTGGAGCTGGGCTGGAAGAGGGGAGGGAGAGACACTGAGCCTGCATCCTCCACCCCCAGAAGTGCCTCTCGTCCTCGGATCCCTTTGCTGGCCACGGCTCCCTAAAATTCCATCTCTTGTCCTGCCTCTGGTTCTAGCGGCTCCTTCTTTTGCTCCCCCAACTTTTCCTTCCCTGGACAGATTCTCAAGTAGGATGATGTTTAGTAAGGTGGTCAGGGTAGTTTTCATTGAGATGGCTTTGGAGAAAATATCTGAAGGAGGGAGTGAGCCATGCAGGTATCTGGTAGGAGATTTTTCTGTCCAGCAGAACAGCCAGTGCAAAGGCCCCTGAGGCAGAGTGGGCCTCCCCAGCCTATCTGAGGGCCAGCAAGGAGGCCTGTGTGCCGGAAGTGGGCTGAATGCGGGAAAGAGCAGTAGGAAATAGATCAGAGAGGAATCGGGGCTTTGCAGTTTGTGCTGAGGACTGTGGCTTTTACTCTGAGTTTTTACTATAGAGTGGTCCTTAACAGGAGGGCAATTTTCCACCCAGAGGTCATTAGGAAATGTCTGGTTGTCATGAATTGGGAAGGGGTGCCATTAGCACAGAGAGGGTAGACCAGGACTGTTGCTAAACGTCCCACAGTGCACAGGACAGCCCCCACAACAAAGAATCGCCCAGCCCCAAATGCCAATCGTGCTGAGTCTGAGAAACCCTGGGGCAGAGGAACAAACCCTGGAACGCCTTCACAGGCCACTCTGAGCGCTATACTGGGAATGATCAGAGGGAGCCCAGGTAGAACAGGAAGACCAGCCAGGTGGCCACTGCAAGACCCAGCCCGGAGATGCTATACAGCACCCAGTACCACTTCCAGCATATCACACAAATGCTTAGCTAATACTGATCACTTGCCTGTTTTGTGCTAATAATTAGGGTCAGTTTGTAGCTGCCCCAGAGGTGCTGGGTGCTGATCAGGATCCCAGAGGCCAGGGGTCAGGGCAAGGTGGGGGGGATATCAGTCAAGCTTCTGATAGACAATCCGGCTGATACCCAGAGAAGATTCAGGGTGCAAGAATTTTTAACTCTTTGGTATCTTCTCTGCTATTTTCAGCAAAACCCAAACACAATGGACCCCAATTATGCTCTGCCAGGGGAGGAAACCAGCAGGATCTCTCACATCTCAGCTGCCCTTTCTCCTTGGCAAGTTGCAGGCAGAACCCATCCTTCACGGGACCCCTGGGCAACCGATACACTGTGCTGGGTGCTGAGCAGGCACCAAGGAAGGCGGGCTGGTTCCCAGCCTCTGGGGATGTGGAATGATGGACCAGAACACCACTCAGAAGCCGACAGTGGCTCCCTGCCCCCTCACTTCCGACCACCCCAGTCGCTCCCAAGCTGGTTTCCGTTCAGCACTTTTCCCTCCCCATATAGCTGGTACAGAAGGATCCAACCACAGTTCCACTGTCCTGCTCCCCCCTTACTCCAGGACAACACAACCAGCATCTCTTCTGGGTTCCAGAAACTTTCACAATCTGGCCTGAAACTTCCCAACTTCCTCTCTCATCTTCTGTCCCTCTCTCATGCACTTTCTCTCCCTCTCTCTCCACTCTACTTCTCAGCCTTCGTCTGCGACTTACAGGGACGTCCTTCTCATGCCTTGGGTCTCTCTACATTCTACGTCCAACTGCTTGTGTCCTCCACGAAGCCTTTCCTCAGCATCTGTGTTCTCAGGAGTTCCTCACTGCTGAACTCCTACTACCGCAGCCTAACTCCTGCCTCCAGCCACCCCCTTACGTGTGCGCCTGCGTGGGGGCTGGCTGCACAGCCACGCCCTTACGTGTGTGCCTGCGTGGGGGCTGGCTGCACGAGGGCAGGGACCTCCCAGTGCCTACCTGCCACTGCACCCCCATGCACCAGGTGCCCCACAGATGCCCACAGCCTGGCCTGACAGGGCTAACCGCCCTGTGTGACCAGGGCTATGAGACCTGCTCACATGCCAAGCCCCTCTGATGGCACTTCCAACCCACCCCCTCACTCTGCCTGTTACACACATTCCACTCCAGAGTATCACCTTCCCTTCCAAATCTATCTGCAGTGAGTGAAAAATGGGCATTGGATCTTCCAGGTCCAGTGTCCCTGTCCCACCAAACATTAGTTATGTAACCTGAGATAAGTTTGTAATCTCTCTGAGCCTCAGTTTTCTTGCCTGTAAAATGGGATCGATATAGGCATCAACCAACAAGGCTTCTGTGAAGATTAATTGAGAGAATACATATAAAGTGCAAATATTTAGCATGGCTCCTAGCCCTTGGTGAGCTCACAGTGAGTGGTGACTCATTATGGGTGTCTTCCATATTGAACCCCACCCATCTCCATCCATACCAAACCATCCCAGCAAAGCCCCGGCATATACAAAGCACACAGCACAGCAAACACTCAGAAACTTGGCTGCCTGGGCTTACGTTTTTGCTCTCATCTATGGCTTTGTTGTTTAACGATAGCTGCAGTCTTTATTAGGCTTCCTAGCACATCAAATATATACCTGTCAAGCCCAAAGAGTAAATTGTACTTATTTTTATTTTATCCTTAGGACTAACTGTTCATTGGTACAACAAGCTTTCAACAAGTTAACAGTCTCTGGAGGAGATATCAGCCACCCACTAACCAAGGCCATCAGGTGTGAATAAACTCTCAATCTGCTTGTATCACCCTGGTGGGATATTGTAACTGGAGGGCAGATTAGGTAACAAATTAGTGCATAAGATACCCAGTGGTGCCCAGACATTGCGTCAGGCCCATAGGCATCAGCACACAGCCACAGGCTTCCGACTCACACACCTGCAAAAGGACATGAGGGGAGGCACAGCGCCCAAGAGCACACAGGCCACCATCCAGACCGAGGTCAAGAACCATCCTCAGCCTCTTCAGACAGCACCGGCATGACCCTTGAGCAGGGCCAGCCTGAACCGGGGATGGGGGCTTTGTGAATTTCTGATCCCTGAAGCTCCCCAGATCCTGAGCTGGTATGTCTTTACCTACCCTCTCTTGCTGTGGCCGTGGAGGCTGGTGGGGCCCAGGGCTCTGTAGACAAGGTCCAGGAGGTACTGTGAGACCTGCAGCAGAGCCCAGTCCTAATGTCTGGGGAGCCGGGAAGGCGTGGGGAGGGGGCTGAGCCATGGACTCACACCTAGAGTACCGTGCTGCCAGCCTCCAGAGGGACGCCGCAGGCATCACCAACTGGAGCCAGAACAGGGAGGAGCGGCTACTGCAGGCCCTCCACCCTCCCCCAGCTAGANGGCACCCCACACACACACCCTCCTGGCCTCCCAGCTGCCTGGAGGCACATGAGAGCTTTCGGGATAGAAAACAAAGCAGGCCCAGAAAGCAGGACAGGCAGCTTTAAGCTTTTGAAGGGAACAAAGCGAGGAAACGTGGCCTCATTTCCCAACTCTTGAAAACTGGAAAGAGTCCCAGGAGGAAAAGCCAGGCTGGAGGGGAGCCTGGGCTGGGAGCAGACACGGGGTCAGGAAGGGACTGGAGGCTGGGCTCCCCTGGTCCATGAGGAGCTGCCAGGGTGCAAGGACCCCCACCACCAGCCTAGAGAGGGGCACGTCAGGTCACACCAGCGGGCTCCTCGGTGCCACAGCCAGAGGGCAGCACTTCGCTCAGAAATAAGGAGATCTGGCCCTGCCCTGTCTGCCGAAGGCTGCTCCCAACCAACTCAGCAGGCAACATGGACTCCTGAAGATAGACCTTGTGTAGCCAGCACTGCAACTGCGTCACTTCAGGGGCCCTGCACCAGGACATCTGGCCAAGGGGCTGCCTCTCTCGGCACCTCTGCCCCCTCTCCATGTGGCAGGCTGCTGCAGCACATTGGCCTGTCCCTTCCTCTAGGGGCCATTCTCTCTGTGCTCAGGATGTTTTTCCTCCGCCCCTTCTCAGCGCCCCGTCCTCACTAATCCTTGCTCATCCCTCAGTCTCAGGTGAGAAATCTCTTCCAGACTCCCTGCTTCTGGTCAGGTGACTCCTCCCTCTGCTCTCCCATGGCATCCTGTGTTTTCGCTGTAGTGTCCCGGATTCTGGGGAGTCCCGGGGGCAGCACCCTCCTCCAGCCTCTCCCCTGCTTTCCCCCAGGTCCTAGCACCAACACTGGCCTGGAGGTGCTCCGTAAATACATAGCAAAACAAACTGGCTTGGGAAGGGCTGATGGCTTAGCCACCTGGCCCAGGGAACACCCAGCCAGGCACCAGCGGGTCGCGTGGACTTTGTGCCGAAAGGTGTGAGAAGGCAGGGCAGTGCCTCACAGTCACCAACAGAACAGAAGAGACAACAGCAGAGGAGGAACAGTGACGCGTTTCTGGGTGGAAAATGAGCAGAGTTTTAGGAACTGATCCAGCAGAGAGGAGGAAGCCGCCCCTCAAGGCCTGCAGAAGCCACACTTGAGAAGCCAGACCATCACCCCCAGGATGCCAGCCAAGTTCAGGACTTGGAGGGCCCAGGCACCCCAGGTACAAAGTGTTAATCATAGGGCTAAACAGAGGGACTTGGTTGAAAATCTGAATTCAAAGCAGTAGGACCTCTCGGCCTTCCCCACACAGCAAGGGGGCTCCCACTGCCCTCACCTGTGTTCCCCAGGGTTATCAACCTTCTGGAGAAACTGAATCCAAGTGACTCCAGACTTGGGAACACTAGCCCAGTGGAAAGAGGGAGCAGGTGAGGCTAAAAGCAGAGAAATCAATGAAAATCTGCAAAGTGAATTATTGGGGCTTCAGCCTTGCTCCTCTACTTGGCTTCCAGAATGCAGAGATGAGAAGATACTGTATTTACAAAACAGGAAGAGGATCCTGTTGAAAGGAATAAAGAAAAGAAACAACCAAATAGCTCTCAGAAATTAAAATTTATACTAGCTGAAGTTAAAAATTCGATAGACATGTTGAAAATAAACTCAAGGAAATTTCCTGCAAAGCCAGATGTTGAAAATAAACTCAAGGAAATTTCCTGCAAAGCCAGACAGAAGGAAAAAGTGAAATAATAGAAGAGAAAAAAAGGATAAGAAAATCTGATTATCAATCTAAAATGCTGAATATTTGACTAATAGGAATTTCAGAATGAGAAGAAATTATCAAAGAAATAGTATAAGAAAAATTGCCAGAACTGAGAGACAGGAGTCTTCAGACTGAACGAGGTCACCAAAACCCAAAATAATAAATTTTAAAAGACATGGCATTGTGGAATTTCAGAAATAAACCATATACATAGAGAGGAGATCCTAAACATTCCCAAAGAGAGAAAACAGGTCACTTGCAAAGAATCAGGAATAAGACAGCACTGGATTTTTCAAAAGTTAGACTAGAAGCCAGAAGAGCAATGTCTTCAAAATTCTAAAGGAAAATGTTGTCAACCTAAAAATTGGAATTTTCTCCTCAGCCAAACTGTCAGTTAAAGCTGAGTACAGAATTACAATTACAAATTACATTTTTTTCAGATATAAAAGGACTCCAAATTTTCTTTCCATTTACCCCAGGGAGCTACGAGACAAGGTCTTCCACTAAAATGAAGGTGTACACCAAGAGGAGCTGAGGGAGCTGGACCCCCGAATTGAAAATTTCAGGGAAAAATACAGAAGTGAAAAGGGCTTCTGTTATAGCTCAGCTGGTAAAGAATCTGCCTGCCATGCAGGAGACCTGGGTTCAATTCCTGGCTTGGGAGATCCCCTGGAGAAGGAAATGAAAACCCACTCCAATATTCTTGCCTGGGAAATCCCATGGCCAGAGGAGCCTGGCTGGCTACAGTCCATGGGGTCACAGAGTCGGATACGACTGAGCAACTAAACCACCACCACCATTAAAAATATCAAAAAGCTGCTAGAAGATACCATAAGAATTAGAGATGGTACAAAGAAAACTCTGTCAGGGAGAAAAATGAGGCAATTATTAAATCCAGATAAAACATAAAGTCAAAAAGGAGAGGAAACATAATCATATATAGCAAAGTTGTAGTATTATTCATATAATTGTCATAATGTGAATATTGAATATCCATAGACCCCAAAACTATGATAATTATTTGGGGAGGGGATGAGAGTAGGGGAGAGAATTGTGTTTATGGAGGTAAATAATAAGAGAGATGTATCCTCAACTACTGGAGAAGGCAATGGCATCCCACTCCAGTACTCTTGCCTGGAAACTCCCATGGATGGAGGAGCCTGGTGGGCTGCAGTCCATGGGGTCGCTGAGTCAGACACGACTGAGCGACTTCCCTTTCACTTTTCACTTTCATGCATTGGGGAAGGAAATGGCAACCCACTCCAGTGTTCTTGCCTGGAGAATCCCAGGGATGACGGAGCCCAGTGGGCTGCCATCTATGGGGTTGCACAGAGTCGGACACGACTGAAGTGACTTAGCAGCAGTAGCAGCATCCTCAACTACCGCACAAAAGAACTAGTTGAGAAATGTCAGCATAGATATGCTTAGTTTGAAATATAGGTTTCTATCTGAAGAAACAGCTAACAGCATTTGCTTCTGGGGAAAAGAAATGGGAACTGGGGAGGGATGGGGCAATACACTATTTTCCCTGACAAGTGTTTTCATACTATTTGACTTGTTGAACTTTGTAAATAAATTACTTTGGAAAAAAACTGTGAGATTAATTTTTAATAGCTTTTAAAATAAAGCTTATGAACAAAAAGAAAAACTTCAGCACATTAACCATCTGTCTCTACAATCACTATAGCTGCCCTATACTACATCTCCCTATCTTATCCCCAAACCAAACCAAACCATCAACTTTTCAATTAGCTCTAGTTCAAGTTTCTACATGATATTAACAAAACAGAAATTACAGTGTCTTAGCCTAATTCCACACTGTCTCCTCCACCTTTCTTATCCTCAGTCTAAACTTCTGGATAGTGGTATGCTGGTTAAGTATTTTTGAGAAAAAAGTCCTGATTTATAGTATCTGTCAATTTCCATGGCGTAAATTCTCACATTGTGGCTGATTTCAAGTCATCACTGCGATGTCACTGAATGTGGAATTGGGAAAAGATGCACATCTCAGAGCCAGCAAACTATTGCCTTAGGTTTCTCTAGTCTTAGCAGCCTCCACACTTCCCACCAGACAAGCTCACAGGAGAGCCCTGAGTATCCGCTCCAAAATCCAGAAGTCCACAGGAGATGTAGCAGCAGTAAAAGTGGATTCTGAGCGGAAGAGAAGTTCTGGCTGCAGGGGAGGGATGGTGAATTTGCCACCGTCCTTCCCCGCCACCATTCCCCCACCCCTCCTCCAGCAGCGTTACCTGCTCATTGGTAACCCCCGGGCGCAGGGTCCCATGCTTATAGTCTTCCAGCAGTTGCACAGCCTCTCTGAGACGTCTCTGCAGGCAAAGAAAAGGGACACTGAGGGGCACAGATCCAGGGCTCCAGCAACACTTTCCTTTGCAGGGGTGCATCAGTATTGACCCAGCACTGACGGTCTTCACAGTGTGCAAGACCTGCCCTTCAGTTTATGGGACACACGCAAAACGATAAAGAAGACTAGCCTAAACGTCCTTCACAGGGAAATGGATAGATGTTTGCCATTCATCCAGTGTAATAACACCATGCACGTTATTCGGTGGTTTAAAAGTAAAGTAGATCTCCATGGCCATATCTCCAAGGTATTTTTTTAAGTGTGAAAGCAAATTGCAGAGCCATATGATGTCATTCGATGTACCAAACAAACAACACACACACACACACACACACAAAACAGTATTTCCTATGAGAATATTTATGTGAGCAAATGTATCAAAAAATCTCTAAAAGGAGACCCGCCAAACTAGTGACAGAGGTTACCTTGAGGTAGGAGGAAAGAGTTCAGATTTGGCAAGTGGTGTTGGAAGAAATTCTAGTCTTAATTGTAATATTGAAAGTTTTTATAAAGAGAATATATTTATATAATACTTATATAATTTCTTCTCAACATTTAAAAAACACTAGCAGAGATTTACATACTAAAATACATATGGCTACAGTAACTGATGGGGAAAAAATAAAAAAGAATAGAATTGTATGATTTTTAAAATCTTAAAGACTAGAGACAGCAACATTGAGAGAAGGCAGTCTTTGTCCACCGAAAGACTTGTATAAGAATATTCATAGTGGCACTCTTCAAATAGGCCCAAACTGCAAACAACTCAAATGTCAGTTAACAGACTGGGTAAGTACGTGCACACAATGAAATATTACACAGCCTTTAAAATGCAAACTACAAACATGTTACAATCAGATAAATCTTCTCAAGAATGGCACCCTAATATCTCTCACCCCATGCTCTTCTAGAACTTTCCCACATCCCCCATCCAGAGGTTGAGTCTATGTCCCTCCACTTGATCCTCAGCAGGCCTTTGTGACTGCCTTAACAATAGAGTGTTGCCAAGGTGAGGCTAAGTGACCTCTGAAGCTAGGTCATGAAAATGCCTTTCATTTCCACCTGGCTTTCTTGGGATGGTTGCTTTCTTGAAACTTAGCCATCACATTGTAAGGAAGCCAAAGTAGCCTATGAAGAGACCCGTGCAGATAAGAACTGAGGGCCTGGCCCACAGCTCCAGCTAAGTGACCAGCTAATGGTCAGCAACAATTGGACTACCACGGAAGTGAGACATCTTGAAAGGACCTCCCCCCCGTCAAGCTGCCTTAGCCGAGGCTGCAAGACAAACCATCCTCTCTAAGTCCTGTCAAAACTGAGGGTCAGTGAGCAAAAGAATTGCCTGTTATTTCAAGCCATTAAATTTTGGGGTGATTTGTTACATGATAATAGAAGGCCAATTCACATAATGATGAGCAAAAGAAGGCAGATGCAAAAAGTATATATAAATTTCAAAAACAGGTCAAACGCACCTATGGTGGTAGACGTCATTACGGTATTACCTTTGTGAAGGTAGGTGGGGGTGTTGACTTGGAGAGGGCACGAGGGAACTGTCTGGAATAATGGAAATGCTCAATGTCTTGATCTGACTGGTAGTTACACAGTATAAGCGTGTGTCAAAATCCATTAAGCCATACACTTCGGATTTATGTATTTTGCTGTATGTATGGTATACCCTTTAAAAAAAATCAATAATAAATAGACAACAGTGAGAGAAGGCAGCCTATGTCTAGGTCAGACGAGGAAGGGTCATCAAGGATGCTTATGATGAGGGAAGAAATCCAGGGGAGCCACCCTGATCCGCTTTGACCAAGGGACAAAGTTGGCTAAGGATGGGAGTGCAGAGAGACCTCCACAGAAGCCCCTGGTCCAAAGGCAGGATGCAGTTCCAGGGCGAAGATGCCCCATCGGGCATCTTCGGAGCAGGCTGACAGTGGTCACATAGGATGGGAAAGGAACAGCCACCTTCCGCACTAAAACAGTAGGACTAACCCCAGCCCAGACAAGCCAACCGGGCTGTCAGGAGGCCAGGAGAACGTCTTACTCGGGAGCAGCCTGACTGCTGTAGAGTACTGCCTCTTCCCTTTCAAAATATGTCTATCAATTTCTGAATTCCAGAGTCCTTCCCCAGAATCTCTTTGCTTTCAAAGTAGAGACAACTTTGAGTTTGTGTGTTTTTCCAGGTGTAATCCACTCTGTTTAGAGAAAATGTCAGAAAAATTGAAAGCACACACAAAAAAGTTGTAATCACCCGTAGACATACCACAGAGATAACCACTGCAAAAGTCATTATTTTCCTTCTAGACTTAATACATTTGCTTTTCATGTTGGTTGATTGCTCTAACTTGCTTAAGTTCAACAGAAAGTGAGCAGTTCAGTATTTGAGGCCAGAGTTTAGACCTTCGCTGTCTCTGCAACCACCCCCCAAATCCTCCTGGTGATACGACAAGCTCCCCGCTCCAAGCCTCAGCCTTGGCCCCACAATAAGTGCTCTACTTTCCACCCTGAATGGCAAATGGCCCCACGTTCTCATTATGTTCCCACTCCAGGGATTCAGTTCCTCTAACAACCTGGCCAGATTCCATCTCATTCCACACAGTCATCAAAGGGGGGCCTCTTGCCACAGGATTAAGTTCCAAAGAGCCCTGATCTTGGCACTCATTGAGAAAGAACCAAATCCAAAGCTTCCCGAGATAGGCCTGCTAATGCAGGACTGGGACAAGCCAGAATGTGCTTGTCTGCTTCTGGGCCTTGTGAAGCCTCAGCTTGGCCTCCTAGCTCAGAGACTGAGGGATAGGGCTCCCAGTGCCTCTGTGGGACAGGCAAGGCCTTAGGCCTTGTCTGAGAGGTCCCTGAGGGCTGGCTGTTCTGGGAGCTGGACTTCTCAAAGCAGAGAAGGGAGCCATTTTCAGGGAGCCTTGAGGGATAGGAGGAGGGTCTCTTTGCTTGAAGTCCTCCTCTCACCCTGATGCATTGACACACTTGACAGAAAAGCCCTGAGCACTTGAAGGATGGGGAAATCAGGGGGTCAGTGACAGGGTGAAATTTGCAGGAAGTCTTTTCAGTCAGGACCAAACAGGCAGCTACGCCCTGCATGCTAAGATGGTGAGGGGCCCAGCCGGCCTGGAGACAAGGCTGCAGGCCCTTTTCTTAACTACAACATCAATTAATAAAGACCAACCAGTCACAGGAGCCCTGGGCTTGGGGAGGGACAGCCCAGGTTGCTGCTTCCCAGACTCCATCACCTGCCTGCCAGAAACCGTCGCAGCAAGACTCTCTTCTTGTATCTGATGGGGCATGGTCTCCAGAAAGTCTATCTGGAGACAGGCACCTGGGAGGTCTGCTCCAGGGCAGAGAATTTGAACAGAGGTTCCGCCCCAAGGCCCCGAGGGGAGGAAGGAAGCCAAAGGGTAGTCCTGCAGTGACAGACAGGAATGGGGATGTTGGAACACAGGACGGAAAGGCACAAAACAGGAAGATGAGGAGAGTCATCAGAAGCAAAGCCAATCTCTTTGGAAGATGAAGAGAGTCATCAGAAGTAAAGTTAATCTCTTTGGAGGGAAGGGGTATACCTTAGCCAACCCCCAAACTAAATGCATGCAGTATAATCCATGCTTGGCTAGGGAGCATGTCTAAATGATCTGAATATTTTATTATTATAATGTTTAATATGTTAAAATATACGATGGGCGGTACAGCACCGGGCCAGGAGGTGAGGGTTACCCAGAAACATTTAACCCCCACTTGTGATAAAGGCCACCCACTTTTTCTGCAGGCCCTCGCCCCTGATCTTTCCTATACCACCCCATCACCCTGGGGGAAGAGGACATCCCACCTCCCCGGTTGTCTGTCCCCACCCATGTCCATCCTTCAAGGCTCAGGGCCATCTTCAGGAATCTTCCAGAAATGTTCCCTCTGCCCTCTGAACACTCAGAGAGCATTTGGTTTGCGCCTCTTTGAGGTCCGTGATCACTTACCACTACGTGCCCATGTTACCTGTCAGAGACTGCAGGGTGCAGGGAGCGGGAGACTGTTTGTAGGTTATGTTGGCTGAAACGCAGGGCACACCTACCCCAGTCCATCACCAACACAGGGCCACACATAATGAGCACTGATAAAAATGAGGCTGCTGGGAGGAGAGGTGAAGGGTATAATCAGGGTTAGGGACCAGGTTCCAAAGCAGCAGGCCAGAGGCCCTTGAGAGCAATGCTGGTTCTATGGAATCCTGGGATTCCAAGAGACCATGCCCTGTTCACACAGGATGTAGATGACAGTACCCCTCTGAGTGTCTGCTGAACCATGTGGACATTCCTTTCTCTGAGAAGCTGGGGTCCGAGCAGAAAGGGCATTTCAATGCACAGGGTCACAGAGTGGGTGGGTGTCATCTAGGAATCTCAAGTCCCTGCATTCCCAGCTCTGGGCCATTTCCATGAGATATGAGCGTGGAAGAGGCTCCTGTCCTCAGTATGGTCAGTAATTGAAAGAGGGGTGGTCTCCCAGAGAAACCATAGAAATGTTTGCATCCTGAAAAGCCGATGTCAACGGGGGCCAGGTACCCCACATAAGGAAGGGAAGGGCCTTCGTTATTCTCATTCAAAGGCAAGGGCAGTTGCTGCTGCATGTTTAGCAAAAGTGGGTACAATTGAAACATGGACATTTCAGGCAATCAAAATTTGGGAGTCCCACTTAAAATAGGGGGTGGGGGAGAATGGAGGAAGGGAAGGAGAGAAGGAGAGAGAGAGGAAGAGGGAGAAAGGAAGGAAGGAAAAGAAAGAGAAGAAAATAAGTGTCAATGGTCAGGGTGAAAATGAACGTGGGGAGTGGGGTTGGTGTGCATGAGGGAACAGAGCTGGTGGTAGGGACGGGGGCACGGCCTGCCTTGATCGCTCAGTACCTGATTGCTCTCACCTGGGCCGGTCTTGAATCAGCCAAGGGCAGGACTGTGCATTCTTACCTTGCCTGCCACATCTTCAACCATTCCTTTCTGGCCCCCAGACGGTGGGATTTGGGGGCCAAGGCTTTGTGCAGGCAGAGTCTCAAGCCCTTCTCTCACCCTCCTTTGGCCTTCCGAAGCCCTTCTTGTTCCTTCCCAGCAATCCTGGGATCCACAGGGTTATCTGCCCTGAGATTGTCTCCTAGCTCAACCACAAGCTACCCCTGGGAGGCCCAAGGGAAGGGGAAACCAGGCACACATGTTTCCCTGTGGCCAACCTCTGGCCACCTTCAGGACACTGAATGTGAGTCAGTTCTGGCAGCATGACAGGTGGTATAGCCCTTTAGAAAGTAAATCTGTCCAGCTACGCATAAGAACTTTAAAACAATCATGGTCTACATCTTGGATATCCTACTTTTGGGAATATTTTTCTAAAAAAATAAATTTATCAGAAATGAAAAATAATTTGCCTAAGACTATTTTTGGCAGGAAAGAAAAAAGTAGGAAACAACCTATCTGTTAGATCTAAAAGCCTAACAGAGATGGATATTTATACTAAAAGACTTGACTTCCTAAAATTATAAAGACTTGGAAATATATGAAAAAAGCAAATAAAAAGTCTATGTTCAATGTAATAAGCATGCCAAAAATGTATACAGATGGGCAAAAACCTGAAGTGTATAAGGGTACTGAAATTTGGAAATTTTTAAATTTAAAATTAGACTACCTGATGCTGTCTAGAATGTGTTTAAATGGATATTCTTACTACTATTGACAGCATAAACTGATAGTCTTGGTACAGGTTGGTACAATTTACAGGGCAATTTGGCAATATATATCAAAAGCCTTAAAATGCCTTTCATTCAGAAATTCCACTTTTGGGAATTTACCCCAAGGAAATAAAGAGAAATATGGGGAGATATATGTATAAGGTGGAAAAGGAAATGGCAATCCACTCCAGTACTATTGCCTGGAAAATCCCATGGACAGAGTAGCCTGGTAGGCTACAGTCCATGGGGTCGCAAAGAGTCAGACACGACTGAGCGACTTCACTTTCACTTTCACTATATGTATAAGGATATTTATCACCATATGATTTATAATGGCAAAAGACTTGAAACCACCCAAATGATCAATAAAGAAGATTATTAAATAATAATTATTCTAAGATTATTAGAATAATCACTTGGTGTATTACTATGTAGTTATTAAACACACTTTGAAATAACATTTAATGACAAGGAAAAATGCTCAAGATATGCTATATGTAAAAAATATATATATCATGTATACATATGTCACATATGATTTTAAACATACATTTACATATATACATATACAATACATACAGAGAGAGAGATCTTCCTTGACTTATGATGGAGTTCATCAAATCATAAAAATTTCACTGTAAGTGAAAATATCACATCTTAAGTTGAAAATACATTTAACACACCTAACCTACCAAATATCATGGCTTAGCTTGGCCTTCCTTACACATGCTCAGAACACTAACATTAGCCTACGGTTGAGCAAAATCATCTAATGCAGACGCTATTTTATGATAAAATGTTGACTATCTCATGTAATTCATTGAATACTATTTGAAAGTGAAAAGCAGAATAGTTGTATGGGTGTAGGATGGTTCTAAGCCTATCGGTGGTTCCCACGTGTGATCACGTGGCTGACTGGGACCTGTGGCTGTCGTGGCCCAGCATCGCAAGAGAGTATTGTACTGTATATCACTAGCCCCGGATATAATCAAAATTTACAATTGGAACCATGATTTCTACTGAATGCATACTGCTTTCACACCATCATAAAGACCATAAATCGTAGACCAAAGTCAGGGACCATCGATATATAGAAAGAGTAAGATACAGATACATATATATGTACACATTATACAAACCATCCTAATTTTGTACAGATATATACACTAGAGTGATAATTGTGATTATTTCTTGCAGGAGAGATAATGAGCAGTTTTTATTTTCTTTTTTAGACTTTCATATGTTCCAGTATTTAGAGATTACCATCAGAATCACATCACATCAAGAGGCATATAATGTCAATTGTTTTCACTGGTCACCTGGTTAAAGGAGTATTCTCCAAGCTCACCACTGTAAAAGTACCTTTTTCCCTTAGTAATTCCTAAGCAACATTTGGAGGTGATACTTACCTGAAAGACTAATAATATCCTGTTTTACAACATTTTATTCCATGAAAATAGCATCTATTAATGATCCTGGTTGAAATCAGTTATTTCACTGAGGACTGCTGCTGCTGCTGCTGCTAAGTCGCTTCAGTCGTGTCCAACTCTGTGCGACCCCATAGACGGCAGCCCACTAGGCTCCTCTGTCCCTGGGATTCTCCAAGCAAGAACACTGGAGTGGGGTGCCATTGCCTTCTCCGTCACTGAGGATTACATAATGTTTATTTCCTTCAACATTTATCAGCTGACATTCTTCTGAGAGTAAGAGCTTCCCTCTCTCATATTTTTAGTTTTACTGTGGACTCATGGATTCTTTTTTATTATTCAATGTATTATAATCCATCGTTTTTCTTCTTCTTAATGTTCAAATTGTCCCAAATGTGGCTAGTGGGACTCAGCCACTTCCCGTTCCTGTGTCTCCATCATTCTAGAAACATTTTCTTACTTTCTGTTGCAATGCTCTTTGCCCTCAGGTGTGGATTTGGCCAACTCTCCAAGAAGCCCTGGGTGCTTTAGGAAGTAATAGCATTTAGGAATGAAGATCTGAGTGCTAAGTGTGTCCACTGTTACTGGGGTGTCATTGTTTCTAGGCCCTTTCAGCTAGCAGAGTCAGAAAACTGAGAAATACAAATGTAAGTATATGAATGTATATGTACATAAATCATGAATTCACATTGATTCCTCCAATTCAAATACAACATAATGTAGCTTTTGCCTTTTCCCCTACTTCATATTTGTATCTCCCTGCTCCTGCAGTGAGAACCCTGGTTCCCAATATCAGAATAGTGATTTATTCTGTCCTACGATACACCCAAAACAGTTTCAGATTACTTCACAAATACTAGTAACGAGTTTGTGCTATTTGCACTGCTTCAGTTGGTTTTCCACATCCTTTGGAATGATGATCTGCCAAACGTTCATTCTCTTAAATAATTGTGGAATTCAGAATAGCAAACCCCTTTCACTTTCAGTTCACGATTTTAAGTAACTTAGATGTCAGCTGGTACAGCCTTTTCCTTAGAGATCTAGATCTAATTCCATGACCCACAGGAAAGGATGAAGCTAGGGCTTCTGCCAGGTCCTGGGGGTTTCCTCCCTCAGGCCCAACTGTCCACATACAGCACCGAGAGCAGACTCCCGGCCCCTCAAGAGCCCTTTAAAGAATGAACTCTTGCAGAGACTTCAGGAACCAGGCAGATTTTATGACAGTATCATAGGAATGATGGCGGAAGGGACAGCAACTTTCACAGCACGCGTGACCAGCCTCTAAAGAGCCCCCAGACACTGGCCTTTCCGTGCATCACGGTTACTTGCTTTCCTTCCCATTGTTTTCCCCTCATGTTCCTTCTCTCTCCTCTCTCTCCTCTCTAGGAGGATCAGAAAAGCACAATTCTTCCTCTTCTGTCAAGCAGGCAACCTCCTTCCTCTCTGAAGCCTTGCTCAAGACATTCTTAGAACAAAGGCAGCCTTCTTCCTGAGAGAAATTATGGTGAATAAAATTCGCTCCACCTCATTACACACACAAGGGCTGGAATCTTTTTAAAGCTGCGCCGGTTATAAATTACAAACAATAGCTGCAAAACTCTCTCAAGATGAGCCTATCCGTTGACTCAGCTACTGCCCCTCAGAACTGGGTCACCAGAAGGCTCCCGCTGCACAGCCTCTTTCCACCTCAGGAAACTCTGGCTTCCAGAGGCACCTCTCTGGTCCTCCACTCTCCTCTCACACAGGTGAGCTGGCCTGTGCAGGCCTCCTCCGCCTGGGCAGCCATCACCCCGGGCTCCCTCCCAGGACGCAGCCTAGGAATGTCCCAGGACACTCTGGCAGAGGGACAGTACTGTGAGGGCATGAGCCACGGTCTTGGGTGGGCCCAGCAGCAGGGGAGCCTCGGCCCTCCTGACAGCAGCACAGCTATCGGGGAGGGGCCCAGGAAGAGAGTCTTTCCTCTTCCTACTCCCAATTTCCATCGTTTCCAGGCAGATGGCCTTGCCAAGCTACCTGCTTGGATTGGAACCAGGGAGGCATGGAAGGGCCCACTTATGGCCCTTTTGGATTTTGGGGGGCCTAGAAGATCTTCTATGGGCAGAAAATTTCCAAGAGGCAAGTAGCACTGGAAACAGTCCCCAACTGGGATGCAGTAGGAAAAGGTGTAGATCTTTCCAGGAAGACTATCAGCACCCTTGATGAGGAGAAGAAACCGAAATTTGAAAAATATATTTAACTGAGTGTTGCATTGGTTATTTTCTGGTCATTAAATAGTTAAGAGTCTTTGACATGTCAACTAATGGTTTCAAAAAATGTATAAGACTTTTAAATTTACTCACAGAGAAATAGGCAAAAAGTGGCTTAGTAATGTACAAAGATGCTGAGGTCTTTCAAAATGCAAGAGTAGAAGTAAAGATGTGGTACAGGAAGACAGCAGTAACATGAAATGGCCTGGGGATGAGAGGAGTGTGGACTGGAGAGGAGGAGCTGTGAGCCCCCAGCACAGGCGGCATGCTGCCCAGCTGCCCCCAGAGCCCCTGCCTGCTCAGGGTGACTGGGGGGAGCACTGATGTACGTCCAAACCGCCCAGGACTCCCTCCACCATCTCTCAATGTGCTGCCTTCAAGTTCACCATTAGCACCTCCATCTTTTGAAATAAGCAATCGTCTCTGCTGCCTCCTCCATCAAGCAGGAGTCATTTATGTTGGGATTTTCGTCACAATTCTGTCTAGCTGGGCACAATTCCAGAGCTTTCAAGAAAGACACATAACCTAGGCTGGGTAAGTAGTTCCTCTGGTTTGGCGCCCCTCCAAAGTTTTATGTAATCCCATTGATTACTCCTTAGGAGAGTCCTGACAGGGCCCGGAAGTACAATAGCCTTGCCCTTCAGAGGCACTACACCCAGAAATAAGGTCAGCCAGTTAAATACTAGAGTCCTTCATCCTTCCTGAGCTGCAACAGGAAATCACATATCAGGGTAATTCCCACACTTCCCATAACTGGACTGCTCTCCCAGGCACAATGGGGAGGGAGAGATGGAGATGGTTCCAGGGCCAGGTGCCCAGCAGGCCTTGGGCTTCTTTTTCTTCCCAGAGCTGAAGCAAGCCGATGCTCAGCACAAATGTCAGCAGAGAAGGGCTGCCTACTCAGGGGGCTGACTCAGAGGCTCAATGACTTCCATCAGGGTATGTGGGGACCTGGGGTGGGAGTTCAGGCCTTCTTCCAGCTTGGGAGAGCTCTCTAAACTTGAGTTACCTGAACAGGAATGCAAAGTGGCCAAAAATAAGTGTTCTGGAGACAAGCTTACCAGAGTTCATACCCTGGCTCCATCACTGGCCAGCACCACGTGCCTTAGACTTAACTTCTGTCTGTCTGTTTCCTCATCTGGAAATCAGAACTTAAAATAGAATCTACCTCAAAGGGTTGTTTTGAGTTAATCCGACAAGCTAATACATGTAAAACATTTATGACACTGCTTTGTTCACAGAAAGTGCTTAACAAATATTCCCTACATTATATGTGCACTCATTCCTATAAATGTTTGTAAATACAATACAAAGGATAGAAAGACACACTTCTTGGAAAGGCTCAAAGAAATCTGACAGTAAATGTGACAATATCAAGGATTAGTGAGGATGTGGAGCGACTGGAACATTGTGGATGAGAATGTGAAATGGATAGTAATCCCTAAACAACAGTTCGGCAGTTTCCTATGAAGTTAAACATATACTTACCATATGAGCCAGCAACCCCAGTGTTAGTTATTCACTCAAGAGAAATGAAAGCATACGTCCACACAAAGAATGCTCAGAGCAATTTTATTCATAATAATCAAGAAATGGAAACAGCCCATGCGTTCATCAGCAAGTGGACAGAAGAAACAAGTTCTGGAACATCCTTTCAATGGAATGCTGCTCAGTGGTAAGAAGGGATGATGTCCTGACACTTGCCAGAACTCAGATGAACCTCAAAAGCAATATGTCAAGGGGAGGAAGCCAGACACACAAGGCTGCACATTGTAGGACTTCACTCATACGACACTACAGAAACAGCAAAACAACAAGAACAGGAAACAGACGAACGGTTGCCAGGGGCTCAGCAGGGGGTTGGGGAGATGGATTATAAATGGTCAGAGGAGTACGGTAGGATGACAGAAATGTTCTCCATCTTCATGATGGATACTTCATTGTGGACACTTGATATGTCTGCCAAAACTCTTATGATTGTTCACATATAAAATACAACGTGTACCTGAGTCGCAATCCTACCTATCAGAGGAGGGGAGTGCGTAGGGAGAGGGCACGAAGGATCCTTTTTGTTCCATATCGTTTGAATTTTTGTAATGAGCACATAATCCATGTACTTGGTAATCATTTTATTGAAGCTTGAAATAATAATAATGACATATCTACCTTGAAGGGATGCTGTGAGATCCAGATGAAATGAGATAATGATGACCTGCGGATCTTCCAAAGTCACAAGGTATAAAGGCGAAGGGGGCTCCATTGAGAGTGGCAGCCGTGACTCACCTCAGTGACAAAGAGCGTGCGAGGGTCGATGATGTCCAGGAAGTGCCTGAAGCGACCAAAGAAGGATGTCTGGAGAAGGGCGGGAGAGGAGAGTGGGTCAGTTGTTGTACCCCTTTCTCTAGACAACGGGAGCCCCCTACAGCTCACCCTTACTGTCAGGGTCCCACAGTCACCAGGACTCCTCACTGGTGATGAACGCCAACAAGGCCTCTCGTTTCTCGGTGACCTGACGGCAGTTCTCCCAGGTCTAGGGCTTTCTAAAGTCAACTCAGCACGACCATTAAGACATGTCTGACCCCACGTCTCTTCCATGTGCTTCCCATTTTCCTCCCTCTTCTCCCAATGCCCTGAGATCAACTCCAAGCCTTTCAGCAGCTCCGAGAACCACAAAGCATAAAGGCTAGAGGGGCGGTCTGGTCCCCAGCCCTCTCCCAGTCTGCCCTGCCCACCACGGCCTTTCTGCTTTACTTAGGACTCTCGGAGAGAGGGTCTCTCCCCAAAGTCCAGCACAGGCTCTGCTGCCAGGGAAAGCTCCCCACAGCAGAGCTCAAGCGCGGATGTCCAGCTTGCAGCCCTCAGGCCTTCCTTCACCCATGCCCCAGGACAGAGGGCCAGCTCCCCATCCTTATCCCTGAGCAGGAGCCTTGGAAAAGGAGGGCATTGTGCTAAACAGGCCACAGGCATTAGGGCACAGTGAAAGGAAACCAAGCAACGGCGCTGCTGGGCCTTCTGCCCTCAGGACAGAGCCAGTTTGGCAAAGCCAAGCTCCGGGGGAGGAGAGGGGGACTGAGCCAGGGGACAAAGGGGAAAGCTGCAGACAGACGCTGGGGGTTCATGCCTCACTATCCTCAGGCTCCCTCCCACATCCTCCCTGGAGCCTCACAGCTCTCCAGGCCCAGCCTCCACTGCAGGGGGGGGGGGGCGCGCGGGGACAGAACACTCCCACTTCTCACTAGGACATCAGACCCTGCAGCCAATTTCTGCTCTTTCCCCTCCTCAAAAAAGACAGAAAACAGACCTGGGTCACCACGAGGTCTCCTGACACACCATGGCACCCTCTGCCTGGAGCAGCCTCTCCACCCCACTCCCAGCCCCAGCCGTTCACAGATCTATCAAGCTTCCACACCACTGCTAACTACGGTTGCTGCTCTCACTTCTTATACATCAAAGGCCAGCTTACACACAATGCTCAGGCAGAGATGTCCAGAAGTGTGGGCAGAGGCGTGTGCGGAGAACACTCACTGCTGCATTATTTATAAAGGTGAATTGTGGAAATGATGATCCATTCACATGATGGAACATGGCGCAGCCATCATGTTTGGGATTATGTTTATGCCATGCAAAAAGCTTGCGATTTGTGAACTGCATCTAAAACGCATGATTCCAACTTAATAGGAGATAAACAGAGCGAGATGGATACTAAATGGGTAGCAAGGAGACAGGATGACACCTATTAAAACAAACCAGGGGTCCTTAGAGCAGCGGACCCCAACCTTTTTGGAACCAAGGACCTGGTTTCTCGTGGAAGAAAGTTTTCCAGACTGCGAGTGGGGTCGGGGGAAAGGTTCGGGATGATTCAAGCATATTGTGCACTTTATTTCTATTGTTATGACATCAGCTCCACCTCAGAGCATCAGGCATTAGACCCGAGAGGTTGGGGACCCCTGACTTAGAGAAGCGGCTGATTCCAGGGCTGAGGTAGGGAATGAACATGATGCAACTGGCACATTTTGTTGTGCTAGAAACGAAAGAAGTGCGCCTCCCCAAAATGACGGGGGCATGTCAGAAGGACCAATAAGACGCACATGGACTTTGTGTGTCCCTGAGAAGTTCCCAATTGGGTTCCCAGGGTATTCTGAAGGGACTGAGTCTAACCATGTGGAAACATCAGACAAACCCAAACTGAGGAGCATTCTGTAAAATAAATGGCCTTGTTCACCAAATATGCCAATGCTGTAAAGACAAAGAAAGACTAAAAACTGCCCCACATTAAAGGAAACTGAAGAGATAAGGCAACTGAGCCTAACGTGAAATTCTTGAATGAATCCTGGACTAGAGGGGGAAGTGCGTTCAAGGACATTGCTGAGACAAAGGAGAAAGTTGGAATAGGACCACACATTAATAAAAGGATTGTATCCATGCTAAATTTCCTGAATAACCACACTCTGGTTATTGCTACAGACTGAATATTAGTGTCCTCTCAAAATTCACGTGTTAAATCCTAAACCCCTAGGTGATGATATTTAGAGGTGAGGCCTTTGAGAGCTGAGGGCATATATGAGAGCAGAGCCCTCATGAATGGCATTAACAATCTTAGAGATGCCAGAGAAACCCCTCGCCCTGTTCCACCATGTAAGAACACAGTGAGCTGTCTACGACTCGGAATCAGACCCTCCCCAGACACTGTATCTGCCAGTGCCTTAGTCCTGGACTTCCCAGACTTCAGTACTGGGAGAAATTAATTTCTGTTGTTTATAAAGCACCCCATCTATGCTATTTTTATTATAACAGCCCAAACAGACTAAGACATAGGTATAAGAGAATGTCCTTGTTGTTAAGGTTACAATGAAGTATTAAGGGATAGCTGAATATAATCTACTCTCAAAAGGTTGACAGAAAAATGATGTGTGGATATACAGGGCAGCAATAAAACCTGGAAATGCAGGTACTATTATTCTATTTACAGATTGAAGATGTTCTTAGTATCATGTGCATTTGCTATCTTTCCCGGCTTTATGACCATCTGTAGACAAAGAGCATAATAAAGGAAATGTGACAAAATGTTGAAAGCTGGCGGATCTAAGCAAAGGGTATATGGAATTGAATTCTTCTTGCAACTTTTCTGTAAGACTGAAACTGTTTCAAAATTAAAAGTTCAAAATTACATTATTTAAAAAGCTACATGAAAATATATTAAAATGTTAAGAGAGAGAGCCTCTGGGCAATAAGAATATGGTATATTTTTATTTCCATATCTTTTATATTGCTTTTTAAAAGAAAAAAATCAGTATTATATTATGTATAATAATATAAAGAAGTAATATTCTATTTTAAAAATATGTATTTAAATTAAAATACAGACTGATATATTACTCGATTATAAACTGCTGAAGGATGTGGGCTGTTGGATGTTCTTTCTGTATGTGCCTTGGCTCCTAGGTGTCACACACCTAGAAGAAGTCCCATAAATACATCAGCCACAACATGAATGAGTGGGCTGCTGAGCAGCCAATGGCCTGGAGGCTTCCTGGAGTGATGCAGCCTGGGCTGGACCTTGAAGGGAGGGTAGGAGGTGAAAGCGACAAGAGTATTAGCAGTTAGCAGCCCAAGGAGGGAAGAGGATCAGCAGAGGGGAGGGCCCGGAGGAGAATGGCCTAAGGGAAGCGCTTCTTGCAGATGATCTGGGAAAACATCCAGCCTCTGACTTGCCCTGTGGTCCGTCACTGTTCCCATTCTGTCCCGGCCTGCTGACCCTGCTGCATCAGTCTCCAGCACTGCCACTGGGAGAGAGTCCTAAGTGAAGCATTTTGCTCCGCAGATGCCTACCAACCCCTACTGGACTAGCTGAGGGAAGACCACAGTGAACAAGCCCACAAGGAGCTGAGAGCATCAGGAGAGACGAGCAAGGAAAGAGATAACTATAAAACTGAGTGAGGCATCATAACGGGCACTGGGGACACAGGTTATTTCTCCCTCCTGAGTCAGGAAGCTTCCCAGAAGAGCTGGGATGGGCGGATGGATGAATTTACCGAGAGAAGAGTATCAGCAGGAGCTCAAAGGCACGCAGGCTCAGGTCAGAAGCTGCACCTGGCTCCTGAAGTTTATTCAGTCACTCACCAGAAAGCTACTGGAGACCTACTGTGTGCCCAAGGCTGCGCTAGGTCCTGAGAATAGAGCAGAGTTGACTGGCTGGGGGAACAAGGAATAACATAGTCATAGTAATGACCAGATTTCTAGTCAGACACTAATGCTTACTAACCAGGATGAGGAAAGCAAGAAGCACATTGATTCAGTGAAGAGGAAGAGGATTGGTGATGTACACTTAAGAGCCTTCCAGATGTAACTTTTCAATAAACACACATAAAGGTCTGAGATTCCTTTTATGTGCACATGACAATGTCCTAACCCAATCAGCCGAAGAACCTTCCCCCGACCCACCAGAGATAGACAAAGTTAGGCTTCCTGACTCACTGGAACGATGGAGGCCATAAACGAGAGGAACCATAAGGCATTTTGTCAAACAAAGGAGGAAAAAGTGAGTTAGTGCAGAAACCTGGGGAAAGGTAGAGCAAAATTTAAATGAAACAGTACATTAACAGGCTCAAGGCAAAGCAGGGCTGTGGGGAAGAGGCCTACATAGGTCTGGGCTGAGAAGTAAACAGAGGGTTTTGTTTCTTAAAAACTATAAAATTCAGTTAACCATGGCATGGGATGTCCAGAAACTCCTTCTTTGAAGCCCTGCCCTTGTATTGATTCTCTGAGTCAAAGTGCCAAAGACTCACCAATCAAAAGCAGGATGTTTCATTCCTATTGCCAAGTAGAGGAGGTCATTCAACACCTGGTTCTATTAATAAAAGGATTGAGCCATTAGCCACTGCAGTCACTGACTTTCAACACACCCTGAAAGGAGTCTAGGGCAGAGCACTCTGTGCTCTGGGAAGACTGGGAGAACGGCGCTTCAGAGAGTTAAGTATTTTTTTCAGGAGAAACTTTTTATGAACCTGGATTCTTACATCTTTCCAGACTTAGAAAAGCACTAAACCCATTAATTAAGATATCTGTTCCTCACATATAGCAGCAACCTTCTGAGATGTGTGCTTGATTACACGTAACCCCTTTGCCAAAATCACACACATGCTGACCTCTCCCTCCTTACCTCTTCAGAGCTCTCTGAGAGGCTGCCTCCCATACAATAGTCCTCAATAGACACTAAATAACTCACAGTTCTTACAGTCTGTGTTTTTGTGTTTGTTTTCCTCAATATTGACCCTGCGTATAAACAGCACGTGAGTGACAGTCGCTCAGTTGTGTCCAGCTTGTTGCAATCCCACGGATGGTACAGCCTGGATTTTAGACTGTAGCCTGAGAGGCTCCTCTGCCCATGGAATTCTCCAGACAAGAGTACTGGAGTAGGTTGCCATTTTCTTCTCCATTTAAGCAGCGAAGTTCCTGGCAATCCACAACTCTGGAGAATGTGATTTCTCAACGAATACAAAAGAGTGGCTACTCAGTGAAGGAGGCGGCCGGGGTCCCTCAGGGCTGAGTAGGCCTAGAGAGAAGCACTCTTGTTTGTAGCTGCCATAACGTGTCTGTCCTCCCAGCCTGAGGCATAACATGGCAACCTTATCAGTCTTTATTTTCTCAACAGTTTAGTATACAGGGTCTTTTGGTATTTTTCCCCCCAAAATTCACTTTTTACCCCATCAGATAATCAGTGGATTTTTTTTCCTTCCCTTTTTCTTCACCAGAAGAGTGAGTCAGTCAAGTAATCCCTTCTCTTTCCCCTCACAAGAAAGGTGAGTCAGCTACTTCTCAGCAGGGCTCCTGGCCTGCTGCTTCCTAACTCCCAGGAGAGCAGAGCCAGAGAGCTGCCCAGGGCAAAGGCCTGAGAAGAGACTGATGGCAGGCCTGTACCCAGACCTCTACACGACTGCTCATCTGAGGAATAAATACTCACTGAAGCTGTAGCCCACTGGCAGGAAGCCTGGACGAGCTCAGCAGTCCTCCTGACAGCACACTGAGTCCCCTGGGTTTTCTAAAATCCAGGCTGTACACCCAGGGATTCGAATTCTAGTGGCCTGGGGTGGGCTGCAGGCATGAAAGTCTGTTTAAAAACCTGCCCAGGTGATTACTGTGCAGCAGGGATGAGAACCACTGGACTCGAAGGTGTTGACCATCTCCAAGGCACAAAGAAGCCCTAAGACCAGCCCTGCGAACAGTCACTCTCTAGCCTCTAGGACGTAAATGAGTTAAAAACATAACTACCTGCAAGGCACTTTCCCTTCAGAACTTATTTCAGCAAACTATATGAGAAACTTCCCCATTGCCTCCTGACTCTCAGCCCACACAAACCTCTCCACCCTGAGGTGAAGAGTGCATTTCCGGGCCCACAAGCTGCCCGGACCCCAAAGTGAGCTCTCAACATGGCACCTGCTCTGTTCTCTAAGCCGTGGTGGATTCAGGGCCCAGCACACCCAGAGCACACCCATATCCCCAGTCATCTTAGCAGGTGAGTGAGATTTCTGAAGGAACAAGGAAGTTTAAAAATAATAATAATAAAGCAAACATTTCCGTACAGATTACATCACAAATGGAAAGAATCATGTATGTTTTTTTCCTGTCCTGGGGCCTCAACTTGCCAAAAATGGTGTCAGCCCTAAAGGAAGAAAAGAGTGGGTTCAGGAAAGGAAATGAGTAGAAAAGGGAGAAGTCAGAACACAGAGCTCCCCCATGCACTCTGGCCATTTCACCAGGTAACATGGGGCGCTGGGTACAAGCATGGACTTGAAGTTGACAAGCACAACAGGGACAGAGGGGCGTCTTAACTAATACCACAGAGAAGCCTTCAGCCATGTTCAGAATAGGAAAATTGTACAGGACAAGCATCCCAGTTTCTTCAACAAATATTGGGTTGGCCAAAAGGTTTGCTTGCAAAACTTGAAAGAACATTTTGGCCAACCCAGTAGAAAGAAAGAGGGATGAACCCATCTATCAGCCAAATATAATGTGTGGGCTTTGTGGGAGTCTGATTGAAACAAACCAATTATTTTTAAAACATTGTAAGGGAAATGTGAATAGTGCAATGGACTGAACGCCTGTGCCCACATTCTGAGAGTCATGTTGAAATCCTAACACTCCACCCACGCCCCCACCTCAAGGTGATTGTTTTAGGAAGTGGTGTCTTTGGGGAAGTATTAAAGTCCTTATAAAAGAAACCCCAGAAAGATCCCTCCCCTTCTGCCATGGGAGGTTTCAGCTAGATGCTATCTATGAACAACAAAGTTGGCTCTCATCAGACAATGAATCTGCCGGTGCCTTGATCTTGGACTTTCAGCTTTGAGAACTGTGAAAAATAAATTTCTGTTGTTTATAAACTGCCCAGTCTACGGTATTTTGTTACTGCAGTTCAAACGGACTGGTTTGATGATATTAAGATATAATTATTTTAGGTGTGTTAATGGTATAGTGGTTATGTTTAAAACTCATTTAAAAATCCTCTGACATCATATGAAAAAGAAGGCACTTTACTTCTGTGATATTCTCTCCCTAAAACCCATAACTGTCTCACCATTAAACACTGCTGCTCCTGCTGCTGCTAAGTCGGGTCAGTTGTGTCTGACTCTGTGCGACCCTATAGACGGCAGCCCACCAGGTTCCCCCGTCCCTGGGATTCTCCAGGCAAGAAC
>SJYV01016463.1:0-14607 GCA_006410875.1 Neotragus pygmaeus | reverse complement strand
TTCTGAGAGAATCGCTGAAGCAGGAACTCTGTTTGAAGGGCAACAATGATTTCTGGAGACAATAAATCTAGGTGGAGAGGAACTGAAAATGTCAAACCTCTGACCTAATGCTTGTGTCAAAGTATAAAAGAAAACCCGAAGCTTGAAATTAGCATGTAGTCCCGCACCTTGAGTCAGAGGCTACATCATTCTCCACTGACACCACTCATCCCTTCAGGCTGATTCCCTGGCTGCTGGAGCTGGACTCTGGCACAAAACAATCTTGAAAAAGTAGCCCAGAGTTGGAGATATCAAACCTCCTGATCCCCAGCTGACTACAAATCTACTACAGAGTAATTAAAGCAGTGTGTTATGGTATACAGAACACTGAAGTAGAATCCAGACCCTAGGGTGAAAACCCTCCAATATGTGGTCAACTGATTTTCAACAAAAGTGCCTTTCCTTTCAGTGAGGAAAGGACAATTGTTTACAGCAAATGACATTAAGCAAAATGGCAAACCAGATGAAAGGCAACGGTTTTTCATGGTTCTTGAGGGTAGGACAGAGACTCTATAATGGGTCCAAGGCCCAGTGTCATCAGCATCTAAAGGCAGGGTTAATTGGGACAAATCTGAGCAGTAGAAGACAGCATTTAGTTCTTTCTGAGATAGACACTAATCTTGGAAACTGATTTCCCTTACTTTCAAGCAATGCTTCTATCAAAACTAGCATTCCTGGGCCCACAGATATCTCATCCATCACCATGGTATCCCATACACCCTGCTTCTGAAGAAGGACTGCATTGCACAGGAAATGAAGCGTGGCAGTGAGCAACCGCTTCTGGAATTCACTGACCCTTCCCTTTTCCCAGTCATCCTGAGGCATCTTACCTGATACTACAGTGCAATGGGCTTTTGAGGACTGAGGGTCAATGTTCCTAGGTGACAATATATTGCAAAGCAAGGTAGATGCTCTTTAGAAGGCTACATAAGCTCTAAATCATCATCAATTATAGGGAATTGATATTCTCATATCTAGGACCACGAGGTCCATGGAATAAAGTTGAAATGGGAGTGACTCCACTGTGATCCCTGCTACCACCAAAGATCTGCTAACAGAACTTTGACTGCATGTCAGTGGGACTTTGTGATCTGCTGGTCTGGAGGTCTTAGTCCCTAAGGGAGCTGGGTTTTGACAAGACCTAGTGATTTTAACAGACCGATTTTAAGACTAAACCTTTGGTCCAATCATGCCTATAAATCAATGAGCAAAGAAGGAAATTTTTATACTGGGTCAGGTGGTTGATCTTGAACTCTTGACTCTGCAGTGAAGGTGAGAAATGCTTAGTCTGGAAATGAAAAAGTTCCTAAGGGCTTTCTTAGTACCAAGATATCCCATGATTAAAATCAATGGAGAACTACAAAGAACCCATCCAGGCAATACTACTAATGACCTACTAATGACTCTTCAGGAAGAATGGTTTGATTCTCCCAGGCAGCCAGGGATACCAGGACAAGTGGAGGTGCTTGCTGGGGGTAAAAGGGATATAACATGGAAACCCTTTATCTGCTAGTAATAGGGTGGGTGCTTGGTGTGACTGTTTACCACTCAAATTGGAGGCATTTCAGTACTCTAATTGGTGAGGCTATGTCCATACGTGTCCACCTACCATCAGTCTTGAGACATCTCCTCTTATTCCCCTCAAACTGCCCTTCACAAGCTTCATCCATCAAAGCTCCTAACACGGGACTGTCACACACATCCCCATGACAAAACACATCTCGAGGCAGTGGTACAGAACACAGCCATCCCAGAGGCTACAAGCTCTGGGATCTGGCCCAGCTGCTCCTTTAGGACACATCAGTAATAACATGAATCTGGATGTAAACTGGTAATTGTGAGACCATGGACCTCAAAACCACAAAGGCCCAGAAGTCACCAGGGACAGTGAAAGACAGTGTAAATTCTCAGGAATAATCCTACCAAAGGAGGTTAAAAAAAAAACCTTTACTCAGAAAAGTAGAAGATACTGATAAAAAAAATTGAAGATGGCCCAAACAGATGGGAAGATAACTTGTGCTCATGGATTGAAAGAATTAACATAATTAATTAAATTGTTAAGTATGCTAAAATGACCATTCTACTCAAGATAATCTGCAGATTCAAGGCAGTATCTGTCAAAATACTAGTGATATTTTTCACAGAACTGGAGCTAATAACTTTTAAAATTGTATGAAAACACAAAAGATGATGAATTGCCTAAACAATCCTGAGAAAGAAGAACGGAGATGGAGGGATTCTGCACATGTGACAGTTAATCTTTGTCAGCATGACNACGGACACTCTGCCTTTATCTCTATGTTGGCACAATTCTAATAGCCTGTTTGCTTGTCTGAACCCTGTCCACTCCACCATTTCTGTAGGCTTCTCCAAGGCAAGATCTGTGATTCGTTCCTTGTGGAATCCCCAGTGCCTAGACGTGCCCTGGCCAATAGCGTTAGCCACAGGCCACCTGTGGCTATCTAGTGCTTGAAATGTGGGTACTATGAATTGAGATGTGCTAGAAGTATAAGGCAGACACTCAGTTTCAAAGATTTTAGTTCAAAAAATGAAAAATAATTTTATAGTCTTCATAACTTTTTAAAAATATTGATTACATGTTGGGAAAGATTGAAGGCAAACGGAGAAGGGGACAACAGAGGATGAGATGCTTCGAGAGTGCCACCGACTCAGTGGACGTGAATTTGAGCAAACTCCAGGAGATAGTGGAGGACAGAGGAACCTGGCGGGCTACAGTCCATGGGGTTGCAAAGAATCCGACACAATTTAGCAACTGAACAAGAACAACAACACCACCACCACTTGTTGGAATGATAAGACGTAGCATATGCTGAGTTAAATAAAACATACTCCTAATATTAATTTCACTTGCTTTTTTTTTATTTCATTGGCTACTAAAAAATTTACAATCACATATGAGGCTTGCATCTGTGAGTTGCACATAAAATCATATGTGATTTTATCATATCTCCTTTGAACTGTACTGGCCTAGAGTTTACAGCCTGGCACATGGGCTGAGTGAATGAACTGGTGGATAGGTCTATGGGAAAGAGAAGGGGTGGGTGACTGTCTTCCAACCTCAGCCTTAGCTCATGTTGCTGTAAGAGCTGACTTTGTTTCGGGTGTGACCCCATGGCCCTCTCCTGCTGAATGCTCTGAGTTGGGCAGTCCTCCAATAGGCCTGGATCCCCAAGGAATGAGGAAAACTGGGTGAAATGTGTTGCCTAGAGTCTATGGGCTCAGTCCTGCAGGCATGTAGTGTACCTCGCCCACATCTTCAGTCATAAAATATTCACTTGACATCCTCAAGTGGGAAAAGGACAGATGCTCATTTTGAAAAATCACAGCGCCCTTCAATAACCATCAGGGGCATTTGCTCTCATTAGCAGTGGGTGAGGACACTTCTCTTACTGGAAACTTCTCATTTTATATTATCTTGATGTCGTAATTAAGATGTGTTGATTGATTTGGAAATTTTCCAAGGCTCTGTACCCTTGCAGGACAAAGACCTCTTTTTTTAAAGACTATCTGTAGCTTTCTTTTGTGTATAGAACTTTGATTTTTTTCCCTCACTCTGTACTTTGTGGGGGTGATTGTGATTGTAAAGCCAGATTGGGAAGGGGAGTTGAGTAGACCATGCTTGTCACCGTGACGAGTCTTTGAACGCTGATTTTTTGGGGAAGATTTAGTGATTGCTTGGAACACCATGAGTATAGTGAGAACACAGTCTTCTGAGGTGCTAAGGCTCTAACTGAGGACAGAAATGCTTGAGTCTGGCTGACATTCTGAAAGCCATATTCTTAGAGCACAGAAGATTCAGGTTCTTATAATCACAGCCAGCATTTACATAGTGCATTTATAATTTCAAAGCACTTTACCATGTAGTATCTCATTTGGTCCTTACCTTTTACTGGTGCCTGTTAAACAAATCTCTGATTGAATTGCCTGTACTTAGTGGCTTTGATTTCTTTCTTCTCGCTGCTAAATGTCCTCAATCATGGTTTCAAGGCTCGCCATTCTGTTAAAACTGCTCTGTCAAGGGTCACCCTGACCCACACATTGCTAAGTCCAATCATCAATTCCGTTTCCTCGTTTTACTTGACTCATTTAGATTGTTTGACACAGTTGGTTGCTTTCCCTCTTGAAATTCTTTCTTCATTTGGCTTCACGAATGTCACACTTGCCTGGCTTTCTTCTGACCTCAAAAGCAGTTTGTTCTCCATCTCTTTGGCTGTTACCTCCACATCTCCCTGACTTTTAATCTTAGAGTCTTCTAGGTCTTATATCTAAGACATTAAAAAAAAAAATCTATAATCACTTCATTGGTGATTTCGCCAAGTCCCCTGGTTTTAAATGTCATCAACACACCAGCAATTCTCTGAGCCTGGAACTCTGCTCTAAATTTCAGACTTGTATATATCCCACTGCCTATACAACATGGCAACTCGCATGTCTAAAAAGCACCTCCAGCTTTACATTCCCAAGCTGAGCCGCGAACTTCCCCTCTGGACAGGCTGCATCTGTGGTCTTTTTCCTTCCAGTTAATGCCGATATCATTCTTCCATTGCGAAGACCAGAGACATCAGGCCCCTCTCTTGGTTTGCCAGCACATAGAGGACATCTTCATCTCGAACATAAAGTTTCATCTAGAACTTGACTACTGCTCACCATCTCTGCTGCTGTCAGTCGGCTCTGTTCACCGTCGTCTCTTGCCTGGATTATCGCAGAAGTCTGACCACAGGCTCAGGGCAGTCTGATCTCCAGAGTCATCAGAGTGATTTTGCTCAAACAGAAACTAGCTTGCATCATCCTTCTCCTCAAACGGTCCCCACTTACCCGGAGACATGGCAACATCTCTGTAACGGTCTCAAAAGCTCCGTGTGATACGGCACTTCCTGTGGCGCCGCTGGCAGACCCCCTCTGCCCCATTCCACGCCAGCCAGCCTGACCTCTGTGTTGTGTCACTCGATTCCAGGTGGCACGTGTGCCTTTGCTTTCCCCTGGATTGTCTTCCCCTCAGGGAGCCCATGTCTTCCCGCCCCCTCCATCTCCTTTACACGTGACTCAAATGTCTTCCCATATGCTTGCTCCATCACTTCATGTCCAACTCTGTGACCCCATGGACTGCAGCCCGCCAGGCTCCTCTGTCCACGGGAGTCTCTGTCCACGGGACTGAGTTGCCACGCCCTCCTCCAGGGGATCTTCCCCACCCAGGGACTGAACCCACGTCCTCTGCCCTACATATGGATTCTTTATGGCTGAGCCACCAGGATAGCCCCTTCTTCCTGCCCGGAACCCCAAATCTCCCTGCTTCCTTTCCCTATTCTTTCTCCATGGCCTCAAAACCATCTAACACACTATATATTTTACTTATTTGTACTTTTTATTGCCTGTCTTGTATTAAAATGTTAGACCCATGGAGGTAGGCATTTTAATTACTCTAACACCTGGCATCTAGAACATTGCCTGACACATAGGATATACCCATTAAAGATTTGTAAATAAATGAATAGTTTTATTAACAAATTATTATTATTATTCTTTTCTCCCTTCTATGAATGAAAGAATTGGGAACTTAATAAGGAGCCAGAGACTTCTCTGGGGGTCAGTGATTGAGACTCTGCACTCCCAATGCCGGGGGCCTGGGTTTGATCCCTGGTCAGGGAAGTAGGTCCCACACACTGACTAAGAGTGTGTGTGCTGCAACTAAAGATGCTGGATGCAGCAACAAAGATCTTGAGTGTCGTAAAGACCCAGTGCACTAAGACCCAGGGCAGGCAAATAAATTAAAAGAGAAGAAGTTAAAACAATGGACCCAAAGTGACACCAAACACGTATTCACACCTACATTTACCTACACACACAGAACAGAACAAAACATAATTTAACTGAACACAGTGTGGCATAACCAATATGTTTGACTAAAGGAAGGGGATCAGAAGGAACACACGTTCAAGATTATGTAGAGATTACTTATTTTTGGTAATGGTTGGTCAGGTCGCCAGAGGGCTGTAACTAAGCGAGAACTGAAAAAAATTCAGGTTAATGTTTTATACATGTTACTTATTTTTCAAATAATCTTGGAAGCTTTTCATTAAATATTAATTTTCATGACATCAAAGTCACCATCATTCTAACTCTAAGCTTTACATCCTGTAAGAAAAGTTGAAAGTGTAAAATGTCATTATACAGCAGCCAGAGTTGGAAATTCTTAAAAGCGAGATTAAATCAGAGGAGATTCAGAGTCCCTCTCATCACAGTGTTGCTGGCACCTTCAAGTCCTGCTTGCCGGTTGCCAATGGCAGTTTGATTAGGCCAGGGAGAATTCACAGAGTACCTCTTCCAACCTGATGCTGCAAAGTCCATTTTCAGATGACACAGATTAGAAAATAAGGTTCCAAGTCTCATTTTGAGCTTTTACCTCCTGTAGGAAGACTTTCTCAGGGCTTCCCTCGTGGCGCTCATGGTAAAGAACCCACCTGGTAAAGTAGGAGACATAAGAGACTCGGGCTCGATCCCTCGCTTGGGAAGACCTCCTAGAGGAGGGCATGGCAACCCATTCCAGTATTCTTGCCTGGAGAATCCCATCAACAGAGGAGCCTGGCGGGCTGCAGCCCATAGGGGTCACAGAGTCAGACACGACTGAAGCGACTTAGCCTGCATGCAGGAAGACTTTCTTCAGTTCAGTTCAGTTGCTCAGTCGTGTCTGACTTTTTCGACCCCATGAATCGCAGCACACCAGGCCTCCCCGTCCATCATCAACTCCTGGAGTTTACCCAAACTCATGTCTGTTAAGTAGGTGATGCCATCCAACCATCTCATCCTCTATTGTCCTCTTCTCCTCCTGCCCCCAATCCCTCCCAGCATCAGCGTCTTTTCCAATGAGTCAGCTCTTTGCATCTGGTGGCCAAGATATTGGAGTTTCAGCTTCAACAGCAGTCCTTTCAATGAACACCCAGGACTGATCTCCTTCAGAATGGACTGGTTGGATCTCCTTGTAGTCCAAGGGACTGTCAAGAGTCTTCTCCAACACCACAGTTCAAAAGTCCCAATTTTTCAGTGCTCAGCTTTCTTTATAGTCCAACTGTCATGTCCATACATGACTACTGGCAAAACCACAGTCTTAACTAGATGGACCTTTGTTGGCAAAGTAATGTCTCTGCTTTCTTAAACCCCCAGAATTTGCTAGATGCCCCTTGCTGTAGTCAGGTTTGGCTTCAACAGTATGCCACCTGTAAGGTCACACAAGGCTTCCTACTTAAAAGGGCTTCACACTTAGTTTAACTTTTTGCTATCAAGGTCTTAAAATTCTTAATCATTTTTAAACAAGGGAGTCCACATTTTCATTTTGCACTAGGCCCGCATGGGCCAAGTCTCATTTTTAAGTCATAGCTGAGCTGGGTAGGGAGTGTTAAGTGGGGCTCAGGACGGACAAGGCAAGAGCCAACTTCAATTATGTTTAAATGATCATAGATGAGGTTGGGTTATTTGATAGTTTTGTGATCATATTTGCATAAATTTCCTGCACATGTTTGGCTATGGTTTCATTTTATGATTCATTAAATTTTGTTCCGTTTAAATTGCAGTTTCAAAATTTGTCTCATTGTGTTCGGATAGTTTCCCAAAACTCATAAATCTAAGTTTAGTGATATGGCATGTAATCCTTGGTAATTCATTCTAACATGATGCTATTCTTCTGACGAAATAGGGGAAATGCAATATCCAAATTGCCACATTCTTTTTCTTTCTTTTTTTTTTTTTGAGGAAATTTACTTTGCCTTTGAAAAGCTGGTTTATCAAATCTAAAAGCGTTAGCATGATAGCTGCATATCTAAAAGGCTAGAAAGGTCATGCACATAAAGGAAATAGGCTGGGTGTGAATGATGGGAACGTGGCCAACTGGGGAAGAGGCATGGGTCTAAAGGGGCAGCTGCTTTGCCACTCCGGCTCACTGATGTGGGGAATGTACGTCTGTTGTTACCAGAACTTTCTCTGGCTCCCAAAGGAACTCCCAACATAGGAATTCATGTGAAATCTCTTGGTTTTTAAAAATGTGGGCTCAAATTAAATACCATGTGCCCATTCTCTCAGAGGTAGTTCCTTTTTATGTATAATTTTATTTGTTTGTTTTTATTTTTGGCTGTTCTTGGTCTTCACTGCCGCTAGGGCTTTTCTCTAGTTGTGGCGAGTAGGGGTTACGCTCTGGTTGCAGTGCGTGGACTCCTCGTTGCGGTGGCTTTCTTGTTACCCCGAGCACTGTTCTAGGGCGCTCGGGCTTCTGCAGTTGCGGCGCGTGAGTTCAGTAGTAGCAGCCCCTGGATTCCAGAGCACAGCCTCCGTATTTGTGGCCCCTGGGCTTGCTCTGCAGCATGCGGGATCGTCCCCCACTAGGGATCAAACCCGTGTCCCCTGCATTGGCAGGTGGATTCTTTACCACTGAGCCACCGGGGAGGCCCTTAGAGGTAATTCTTAACATGATCCCCTCCCTTTGTCCTAAATGGTTCTGAAATAGTTTTCCTTTCTCTTATGTGATAAAACCTTTAAAGAAAAAGAAAAAAAAAACAACAACACTGTAGTTTCATTTTTAAGGTCTTTAGAGAGAACATCTGTAACATTTAACACTTATAAAAAAATGTTAAATTTGAAATCTAATGACAGCAACTCACCTGCTTGGCTAACCTCTTGTCAGTGGGAAGGGGCAGCCTCAGATGTTGGTACAACTTCCAATGATTCCTTAACCTCCAGAAGCTTCTCCATCATAACAATAGAAGTATAATGTAAACCCCATAAGGTGTCAATTTTTTTCCTAGGAGTTCCACTAAAAAATTTTTTTAAAGACAGGTAAAATGAATTATAATAAAATATTTTATTAAATTCAATAAATCTAAAATTATATATGGAGAAGGAAATGGCAACCCACTCCAGTGTTCTTGCCTGGAGAATCCCAGGAACGGTGGAGCCTGGTGGGTTGCTGTCTATGGGACCGCACTGAGTCGGACATGACTGAAGCAACTTAGCAGCAGCAGCAGCAAAATTATATAACTATACAATATAACGATTACAACTGGTGACTAGTATAAAATTACTAATGAGATATTTTACATTCTTTTCTTTTATACTAAGTCTTTGAAATCCCATGTGTATTTTATACTTACAACACACTTAGGTATGTACAGTCACATTTCAGCTGCTCGGTGGACACACGTGGCTAATAGCTACTGTATTGAAGGCTCAGGTTTGACATATCCTGCTGTGATTACATGTCCCAAATCACTCAGCTAGGAAGTTGGGAGATCCAGTAGTTTTGCTCAATATTTTAGACTCTTTGTCTTTTCACTACATGAACTTGTCTCTAAGAGCAGATTTCTGACACCTTGCTTGGGCTTGGCATTTATAGGGTTCGAGAAGTTTCAAGCAGGGAGGTAATGGAAACAGAAAACTAAAAGATGGGACGAAACCTGAAAATGCTGCAGGAGTGGCAGGGATCACAATTAGAATTTCCAAGTGCCAACTTTTCATATTTGTAGAAAGCGTGCCTCTTTTTCACCATGAGAGGTGTATGGGCAAGGAATGCTGGGGAAAATGGGATGGCTGGTATTATAACCTCTGGTTTGGGTGAGAGGCAGGCAGAGCTTCTGCAGTGGGGCAGATAAGCAAAAGGAGGAAGCTTCACCTCGGGTGGGAGGAACACAACTGAAGTGACTGAACACATGGCTTATTAGTCCAAGCTCTATGTTTTGAGGGGGTAGAATTTCTCTTTTTCCTAAAAAATTAACATGTTGATTTTAACACTTTTTTTGGTTATCATTTTTGCGTTTGAGCATTTGCACAGAACTTTGCACTGGTTTCCATCAGTTGCTCTTTGGACTAGCTTGGTTTTGCATTGAGTCAACATTGATGATTATGCTGCAGATTAAGAGAGTAAGCATTTGGTTGGAAAATCCTGTATTTTGAAGGTGGAATTTTCTAAACCATCATCGGATGGCCAAATCTGTGTAGTTCCTGATACAGGGTATCCTTGGTGGTGGCGGTTTAGTTGTTTAGGGAATTAGAATGTTTGGGTCAGGCTGAAGAAAACTTTGGGCTTCCCAGGTGGTAAAGAATCTATCTGCCAATGCAGGAGACATAAGAGACGTGGGTTCAGCTTCTGGGTTGGGAAGATTCCCTGGAGGAAGCCATGGCAACTCACTCCAGGATTCTTGCCTAGAGAATCCCATGGACAGAGGAGCCTGGCAGGCTATGGTCCATAGGGTTTCAGGGAGCTGGATATGACTGAAGAGCCTTAGTGTGCATGCATGCACGGGAAACTTAGGAACTGACCCAAGCGTTAGGGTGGCTACACGAGATCACAGGAGCATGACCAGCACCATGACCTTGGTGAGAATTCAGGTTGCCTGAGTAAAAATTACTCTTGTGATTTCTCTTGCTGGGAACTCACTCCCTTTTATCCAATAATTAAAAAAATTCACAACTCCTGACAGTTCTTGAATCAACTCATTCATTCATTTGTCCACTCATGTATTTGTTAAATATGTCCCTTTTCAGTTGCAAATGTCTATTGGACACCAGGTACCATGCACTTGGCTGGGTGCTAGAGGTTCGAAACCAACAAGGTCTCCATCCTTTGTCTCCATCCTTAAGAAGCTCATCACCTGGCTTACATTCCCACATCAACTCACTCAGACTGGGGCCCCATCATCCATCCTGTCACTCCTCAGTATTCATGTAATTAGTTTTGGATCCAATCTGTTGTTTTCATTCCTAGGATATTCTCTGAAGTAAACTGCCTTCCCTTGAGTGACGAGACATTTTCATTATCGATAATTATGCTTTCTTCTTTCTTTTTAAATCTTCACAGGGTCTGATATTTTGTACAGAGAGGGCCTGATACACATTGTCAGTGAATGCCCAATACCCATTGTTAACCCTCTTCTGAGGGTACCTGAATGATGTCAGTTGATTATTACATTTTACATATCATTTCTGAGTATGGCTAATAGAGATTTGAGGGTTGTTGGGGATGTGGTCAACAGATAAGGAAAGTGTCACCCCAACACAACATTTGTGGTCAGTCTGTTGACTAAACATGGCCTCTATTGCCCTTTTATAGACCAGATACCCTAAGACACTGTCTTCTGAAAGTACCATGGTATGTTTGACATTGCTTTTTAATGATGGGGAATTGAATTAAAGCTTTATCTAGATGGGTATTTTTCCTGTGTATTGCAATTTTTCAAGTAGTACAGCTTTAGGAAGTTCCCCTAATGAAATGCACACACAGTAACTTTGCTTCAAGCTGTCAGTGAAGAATGCACTATTACTCAAGTGAATTTCAGTGACCTCTTACTCTAGAGAGCGCCCAGGGTAGGAACAAATTTTTATAAATAATGCACCATTTGCTTTGCAGTGCTGATAACCAAGAGGCTTGTTGTTTCTTAGGACACAGGTATTTGCAGAGGAACTGATCAAACTCTTATTAATAATCTCATTGCTGAGTCATCACCAATGCTTTTGTGCCTTTGCTGCTACCAAGAAGCACAGAATCTGCAAACTAGAGAGGCACACAGGAACACAGCAGCTTGTGAGCACAGTGGCGGAGTGGGGGGCTGCCTCTCCTATCTAGGGCACACTTGGGTTTGAGAGAATTGCTGTCTCATTCCTGCAGAAATGCAACGCCTCTGGAAGGGGGTCTGCAAAAGGATTGGCCATAGAGGGCCCTGAAGGTAGTCATGACTACCAGCTACCACTGTTAATGAGATTTTCTTTTTTTTTTTTTTGACAAGGGCACTGACATGCTCTTTGAAAAAAGGAACGAGGAGAGCTCATTATTGCCATAGACAGAGGCTACTAGCAAATGAGAGGAGATTTTGCCCTTTGCTTTGGCGGGAAGCAGGAAGAAGAGGGAAACTGCGATGGGAGATGGAGAAAAGCTCCCCTCCCTGTCTCCATATGCATAGTATTCATCTCAGGGTCATGGATTTGTTGCCTTCTGGGACCCGAGAGTGGGCTCGTGTCTAACATTTGGAAAGGCATTGTCTGAGGAGACACATGAGTGACACAGCAGGAGACTTTATGGGAAAAGGTGCCCAGGTGGAGAGGTGCAGGGCGAGGGGACCCAGGAGAACTGCTCTTCTATGGGGCAGGCTGGCTCAGGTTTTATGGTGATGGAATTAGTGTCTGGGTGGTCTCTGGCCGGTCGTTCTGACTCAGGTCCTTGCTGGTGGTGTGTGCATCCCTCAGTGAAGATGGATTCTAGTCAGAAGGAATTTCGGAGGTTAGTAAGACATAGGGACTGATGTCACCTCTCTCCTTTCGACCATTCCTGAGTTATTCCGGTTGTGGTAACTTGTTAGCTCTGCGTTCCTTGCTGGGACCTCTGGTTTGAAGTTAACTCATGCGAGTGGTTACTCTCTTGCCTGGTCAGGGTAGGCGGTTTCAGTCGGTGGTTCCCTTAACAGGCTCAGTGCACCAGTTTCCACTCTGACACATGCCCTCTGCTTTTCTTGTTTTGGGTCAGACATCTCAGTGGCTGGAACACTGAGGCCAAGACTGAACTGCTTCCCACGGAGAACAGTGAATTTTGAGTCTCACACCCTTGCTCAGGAGGCCCTGCCCAGGTGCAGCCAGCAGCCTTCAGCAGTCAGGTTCTTAGACAAAGCACAGGACAGCCAATTTAAATCAAATGTTACATAAGCAATCTATAATCACTCTAGTATATGTTTATCCCAAATCTATTACATGGAACAGACTTATCCTAAAAAATGATTTGTTATTTGTCTGAAATTTTAGACTAGGTGTCCTGTATTTTTGTTTGCTACATCTGACAACCCATCCTAGGGCAGAATATGAGAGGTAAGGGCTTCAAAACGCTCTTCCTAATTTTATAAATTAGGAGTTCAGGTTAACATATACACACTACTATATATAAAATATGTAAACAATAAGGACTTACTGTATTCAGCACAGGGGAATTTATAATATCTTGCAAAAATCTATAGTGGAAAAGAATATACATATACATACACACATGCATACGTGTACACACAAACATATAAAAATTTGAACCACTCTGCTGTACACCTCAGACTAATACATTATAAATCAACTATACTTCAACAAAGAAAGAAAAAACAAAAAGTCCACCTTCTATCCCTTAACAGCTGGCCGTGGATGTGTCTCAGTAGTTCAGTCATGTCCAACTCTTTGTGACCCCATGGATTATAGCTCTCCAGGCTCTGCTGCCCAGGGGTTCTCCAGGCAGGAACACTGGAGTGGGTAGCCATTTCTTTCTCCAGGGCATCTTCCTGACCCAGGCCATGGATCCCCTGTCCCTGACCTCAGTTTTCTTTGCAGACTGCCTTGGAGCAGATCATGTAGACAGACTTTGTTGCTCCCAGAAAGCTTCTGGGAAAATGCTTGTGATCTTCCTGGGTCTGCTCCAACTGCCTCTGATCACTGTGTCCACCGGAATGTGGGTATTAGGTTGGCCGCAGAAGGCATCTGTGTGGCTGGACAGGTGTGTTTCAGCGGGGGAGGTAGTGATGATAGGCTGGATGGTGGGAGTGGGGTGGGCCCTAAAGCCTGGGGGGCTGCTGTGGGTTAGTGTCCAGTTAACACTTTGGGACAGAGGTTGCGTGGGGGCGTGCAACCAGGGGTGCGATCTCAGGGTGCCTTGAGTGCACCCTTTCTCTCTCTCTTTCCCTTCCCTCGCTCTCTATTCATTTGTTCATTCTTATTTTTCCTGCTCATCCCCTCCCCCATATCTGAATAATGTGCTAAGAGTTTAAGATCCTGTTTCTCGCAAGAGCACGGTGTTCATTCTGAGTTTGTGCAGCCCCTGAGGTCAAAGCACCGTTCAGATCTGGTCTCCCAAAGCACTCCTGGGAGGAGATGGGGAGGGAGCGGGGCAGGGGCCACCTTTCCATTTTGGAACCCAACAGCTTTACATACTGAGCTGGGTTAGGAAATTAAAAATAAAACCAAAAAACACCCCCCAAAATGTGAGTAGCTCAGATGGTATAGAATGTGCCTGCAACTCAGGAGACCCGGGTTCGATCCCTGAGTCAGGAAGATCCCCTGGAGAAGGGAATGGCAACTCACTGCAATATTCCTGCCTGGAGAATCCCATGGATTGAGGAGCCTCGTAGGCTACAGTCGGACTGGACTGAGAGACTAACACTTTCAAAGCTTAGAAGGAACTTCTTATACAATGTTTCATTAAATGCTAATGACTTAGAAATTGTTCTAACACTAGGAGGCTCAGGGATTTACCTAAGGTCACTGACTAAGGAGAGCTAGTATTTATTATTCAGGCCAACACACTTGCTTCCTCTGCAGAAGGGTATGTGAGATGGTGGAGAGGTGCACTTGGGGCCTGACTGCTGTTCAGCCACCCAGTCATTTCCATGCTTTGTGATCCCATGGACGGCAGCACGCCAGGCCTCCCTGTCCCTCACCAACTCCCGGAGTTTGCCCAAGTTCATGTCCATTGCATCGGTGATGCCATCCAGCCATCTCATCCTCTGGGGCCTCTGCACGTGGGGCCTGAAGACCACCCCTATTTCTCAG
>SJYV01016461.1:1037172-1049344 GCA_006410875.1 Neotragus pygmaeus | reverse complement strand
AAATGTATGATTTGCAAATGTTTTGTCACAGTCTGTAGGTTGTGTTTTTTGGTCATTCTTTTTTAAATTTATTTTTATTAAAGTATAGTTGAATTACAATGTGTTAATTACTGCTGTACAGTCAAGTGTTTAGGTTGTCTTTTTACTTTCTTAATAATGTCCTTTGATGTGCAAAAGTTCTTAATTTTTGATTAAGTCCAATTGATCTGTTTTCTTTTTTGTTGCCTGTGATTTTGGTGTCATATCTAAGAATCTATTGCAAAATTATGAAATAAGTTCTTAATATATCCTGATAAATGTATCATAATCCTTTTTAAAAACATCTAAAATAGTGCTTGGCACATGAGAGACCCTGATAAATGTAAGAAAATGTAAACTGGCTTTTTTTAATCATCACATGTAGTGAATTAAATTCTACATAAATGTGGGTGTGTTTGTTTGTTTGTTTTCAGAAACACCAGAAATGAGCCTGCAGAGGACAGTTGTAGATAGACCAGAGGTTAAGAAACAGGTTTTCTATTCTTAGAGAGGTTTCAGTCTGGAGAATGTGAAAGAATCAATAAAGAAGCGGGAGCAGGTTGGATGTGGAGCACACAGGGGCACGTTGAGGAAAGAGCTTGAGGCAGTTATATGATATGCACACTTGTTATGCAGCTGAAATGAGCACAATTAACTCAATCCAACCAGAAGTAAGCTAATCACATCCCTACCTGAAGATTCTGTAGTAGCTCCTTGTGTCCCAAAGAATCAGAGCTAAACTTAGCCTGGCCTTCATACTCCTTACCTGCCTGTTCTCACAAGATCACATTCCGTGCGTGGATGCAGATGGATGGGTGGGCAGCTGAAGCGAGAAAGAGGAGCCATGACGAGAGCCGTGTTGGGAGGACGCTTAGATCAGATCTGCAGTGAAGAGGTCTTCATGAGCGTTAGTAAAATGGAGCAAATGCATTAACGGATCAGCTAGCTGACAAATGTCCCTCTTCTCTCTTGGCCAACAGGACCCCAGCGAGATGCCCAGGCAGCTCGAGAATTCATCTTGAAGATGTTCGTGGACCTGAACCCAGACAGTGACAAAATCATCTACTCGCACTTCACATGCGCCACAGACACCGAGAACATCCGCTTCGTGTTTGCTGCTGTCAAGGACACCATCCTCCAGCTGAACCTGAAGGAGTACAATCTGGTCTAGTTGTGCCTCCTCGACACCGCCCTTCCCTCCCCTGGGGGGCTAGTGAAGCTAAACAAGAGGGACTGTATCTCTGTGGGAAACAATTTGCATAATGCTAATTTATTGCCGTCCTGGACTCTGTGTGAGCGTGTCCACAGAGTTTGTAGTAAATATTATGATTTTATTTAAACTATTCAGAGGAAAAACAGGATGCTGAAGTACAGTCCCAGCACATTTCCTCTCTTTTTTTTAGGCAAAATCTTGTGACTCAATGTATTTTAAATTCTCAGTCATGCACTCACAAAAATAAGAGCTGTTTCTTCCTCTCTCTCTCTCTCTTTCTTTTCTATTAAGCAAAATGAAGTTGATTTTCCTTTTCCCAACCCATCCCTTCCTCTTGATTTTTCCCACATTACAATGGCCTTTATCCTAGTTCCATTCTTGGTCAAGTTTTTCTCTCAAATGATAGAGTCAGGACAATGTCATTCAGTTTAAGCCATCGACATCAGCTTAATTGAACAGTTTGTGGTTTTTGCTGAAGGATTATAAGTATTAATACTGTGGTTTTACATGTATTGCTCTGGATACACACATAGAGGACTTTTTTTATAAATATATTGTCTTGCCTCACTTTGGGCTGGGACAGTGGATGCCCGTTTAACGGTTAAGTGTCTTGTTTTTCGGAATTTTTTTTTGAGGTTTACCTTCAGCCATAACTGGTTACTCAGCATACCATATAGAAGTCAGTAAAGCAAGGGCCAAGACACACAGAAGGAGTTCTTCCTTTTGAAATATCATGTGCCATTGTTCTTCCTCTGTTTCTTGCCATTTTTTTCTCCACCCTCTTTTCTTCAAATTGCAGATGCCAAAAAAAATATGCCAACAGACACTACATTATCTCAATGGCTGCTGCCCAGATCCTTCTCATAGGTTGCTCTTAATTTTTTTTTTCCTAAAACTTCTTCTCCCTCTTTTTTTTTTCCCCCTTAGTGTTTGGGCCACAATTTTAAAATGACTTTTAACTATGGATATGTGTTGCCAAAGCTGGCTTAAAAAAAAAAAAACTAGTAAAAGCTTAAAAGATGAAAGCTAGTATCTTAAAATGTAAGAGAGTAAGACTGTGAAGCCTAAAATGTTTGGCTGAGAATGAACCTGAAGCACCAGTTGCCAAACTGTTGGTCGCTGTAAACTTGATTCTTACAGTCCATCCTTTCTTTGCCCTTAAATCACACTGTTTAGTGTCCACATTCCATGTTGAGCGTCTGAATCAGCAATGTGGAAAAGCTGTCTTGTGTGATACCCCATGAAATCTGCTTTTATCTTTTCATTTGAAGCCAGTTTACTCTCTTTGTGTTCTTTAAGGTCAAGTAGGTCTGCCAAAAACACTGGTCAATAGTATTACTCTCACACCTTTGCAGACTCTGAAGTTACTGCTAGTTTACCATCTTTAGGATCTTAAACTGGTGACTGATTGAGTTGAACTTAAGGAAGATTTGTGGACCGAAACTCATAAGTAGCCTCTCTGTTCTATAGAATGTGTATCTATGTAACTGAACATAGTAGGAGAGAGATCTAGAATTCTATATGTGCAATTTTTCAACCAATGCAAAAAAACACAGCACATGTATTGATGATCTTCTGTCAAGCAGCTTGAATTGAAATATAATTTAAGAAAATAAATCATGATGGTTTAAACCTGCTGGGAAGGTAGAATTAGGCCATGATCCTGGTCTAATTTTACTAAAGTACTATTTGGCAAGAGTCAATAAACTTTTATGTAAATCACTGTTTTGAAACAACAAAGGAGAGAGAAAATTAATGGCTTGTCAGATGAGTACCAGAGTTATTCAATAATAATGGAATGTTCCCATTCTTTACTCTGCCAGCCTCAAAGTACACAGGTTACCTGGTTTTTCTCTCCTTATTCAGAAAGCACCTGTAATTTAATTAAGAAACAGACTGCCTGTAGGTATAGTGCAATTATGAATGCTCTAATCATTGTACATACATCTCTCTCTTGATATTGCATCATCCTTACTGGCTTTGTAATCATTAATTTTTTGGCAGATTGAATGTGCTGTATTGATATGTATCTATGTAATTGTATGTCTCATAGCTAATTCACATTTTGAATAATGTTATTTTATTTACTTTTTTAAGAGAGGAGAATGTAAATTTGTCAGTTTATTTCTGACTAGGGATTTTTTTTTTTTTCCATTTAGAAAAAAACAAAAACAAACTTACTATCGTACAGAGCGGTACTAGCATCGTGCTATATAAAATCATTTGCACATTCCTAAGTAGAGGTATACTGATTATAAGACCCAAAGGTAATTTCATAGCAAAATACATAAAATCAGTTGGAGCTTTTATACAAACATGGAAACCAACTTTGTAGAACTTTTGCCATTTGACCTAGGATTGGAATATGAGCTTTTATACAATTCATATTCTTATTTGGCAAATGCACAGTTTAGTATTACCTCTCTGATGGCCTTTATTAGAAAGGCAGTTTTAGAAGCTATTGTGATCCACTAAGGAAATGTTTTAATAGCTAGCGACCACTGCTTGCCTGAAAGGGCAATCTTAAATTTGGTGCAGCAAAAAACAAAAAAAAGAAAAAAAAAGGAAAAAAAAAATAGTATAAACAACATTTGAAGGCCTACAGTGTGTATAGAGAAAACCTCATCACAAGATCATAAGTGTTAACAGTTTTAGGGAATCAGGATATTCTATTTAATAGAGCTATAGTAGATGTAGTCAATTAAACCTGATCTCAGAGCTCCAAGAAGCTGAGCAAAACAGGGAAAGATGTTATAGTTGTCTTCATGAAATTGGGATGGAATTGCTATGCAGAATTGAGGTTTGTGGTTTCACTGTTCATCTTAGGGTGCATGATAAGATCCCTTTTATTGAGAAGGGAAAAAATTGATCACCCTAGTTACAGTGATGCATAGAAACTGAATTGTATCCACACTAGTCAGTTGAAGCTAAAGGATTTTCTTTTTTGTTTCTTTGGGGTTTTACTGAACGGGCTGGGGTGGGAAGGGATTCTTTTCAGTTTTGTATAAAAACGAAGTTTACTCATGCTTTATATTATTATTGTGATTGCAAGCGTTCTAAGCGTGTGCCGCCGGACCCCTCTTGTTGATGCTCTCAGTAATGGAGGCCTGTGGCAAGTTGTGTGGTGACTTGGGCATGTCTTATTCAAAAACAAAAACACAGAAACCTTTCTTCCGCAGACCAAGGCAAGCAGCCGTCTCATGACTCACTTAACACATTGCAGTGTACCAGTTTACAGATGATTTTGCCCTTTTTGCGTGACATGGCAGTTCCAACCCACAGAGAATCCCTTGTTTGTAAATTGGAGGTTTGTACTATGCCTTACAGAGCTTAAATTCAGAAGTTTGTGCCTCATATCTGAAACAAAGGGAAATAACACACCCATTCAAAAGTAAATAACTCCCCTCAAAGTTGTTTGTTTTTCAATACGTTTTCATATAAAGAGCTCTGTTGAATGTCATGAATAGAGTGGGGGAGAAAATATTCTAGAAACCTGCATACGTTGTTTACTAGCAGATGACATCTACAAAAGGTATTTGAAGAACACTGAAACTTGTAATTTTTTGTAGATTAGCTAGCAGGTCTAATATTTAAAAAGGTAATTCAGCTAAAGGACAATTTACTTTTTGTACTTCAGACTATCTTGATTGTCAAGGTGTACGAACTGTAATTTTAAAATTTATACTGCCACATGATTGTAAATTTTAGTTGTCTTAAGTTAGTAATGGGTGAAAAGCTATTTATGCTGGATATGGGTCAAAAATGACTTATTTGCAAAAAATATATAAAAATAATGGGAAGAAAGGGCTGCATAATGAGATACTGCAAGACTCAGATACTGGTTGGAAATAATCTTCAAGTTACCCTCAATTTCCCTTTGTTTTCAGTTTCTCAAAAAGAGTGAATGAAATGAAATATAGCAGAATGTTAACCCATATAAAAATAAAGTGTACCCAAATATTGTAACGTATATTGCTGCTCTTCTTAAAATTAAATAAGGGTTTAAAACCACTTAATTGGTAATTGACAACATCTCAATTGACAGATAAGGTGTGCTTGGTATACATATTTTCTTCCAAAGATTTTTCTTTGGTTAGAAACACACAAAAATTGAAACTAGTAATATTGTATGTTTATCTATCTCTACATATTTCCAGCATATGTAGCATTAATAGATCTGTCCTGGTAACTATGTCTTTGGGATTTCATTTTGATTCCATCAATTTAGGAAAAGAAATGGCTTAGTTGTATACCATTAGCTAGAGATTTTTGGAGCCAGGCACCTGCTACTTCGTAGATACTTAGTATAAAGTTGCCATTTGTTTTTCTCACAGGATAACAATTTCTTGCTGTCTCAACTACCAATGCTCTTCAGTAACCCTCTTGCCTCTAGAATCATCTGTTCAAAGTATGCATACATACCTAGCACATAGTAGGTGCTCAAGTATTAATTTTCTTCTTACCTTCCTTATCATGTATCCTCTGTATGATTCCAACCCAATAGTAAACAACATTTACACATTATGAAAACATCTATGGGTAAAATTGGGTCTCACGTGGATGAAGGAATTCTAACTTCCATATAAGCTTTGGTAGACAGGAAAAAAAAAAAAACAGGGAGGAAGATATTCTTCAGTAGAATATTTTTAAATTTAGAAAAGGAAGATGGAAAATTACTATGTAACTTTGTTCAGGTTACTTTGACTGAAACACATGTTTTTGGTGGATTTCTTTTCCTCAAAGAACTCTCTAAATGCAACTTGCTGGATTCCTCACCTGTCATCATGTTGGAAACCCTTCCTAGACTTATGTATTTAGGGAGTTTTGTCAGAAAACATTTTTAACTTGCAGTATTTAAAAGAATCATATTTACTGTTCTTAAAATGTCATTCAAATGCATGTATTGTCTATTGTTTGGGGATGGGAACTAGTTTTGCAAAAAAAGCACCTAATATTGTATAATAATGCCCCAATGATCTTGCTGGTTAAAAATACAGTATTTTTGGCCATAAGTTTGTACTACAGTATTCTTGATTCTTGAGTTTTCCTTCTCTTGAAGTTGCCTAAGCCTCTCCTAGAATGTTTTTGCATTATAACGAGTATTGGGATCAGTCGTTCCTTCTCTAAAGCACTGTATGATGCACGTCCATTTCCCAAAATAGATAGGTTCAATAGTTTTTAAACAAATAAAAAAGAATTTCCTTTCTGAATATAATCAGAAATTTCCAACTTATTTAGTGGAAACATTTATATTGATAGTATTTATCAAATTTCTTTTTTATAAAATCTTGCCCTAATTTAGGTTGCAAGCAGTTTGTTAAAACAAGGTTAAATAGCTGCTCAATAAAGACATAACAAGCCACATGTCTTCACCCTGAGGCTGTCTCTTCAGAGAAAGAAAGCAGGCCTCACAGGCAGAGGCTTGGCTCAGTTTCCTGTCTCAGGCCTGGGAATGAAAGGTCCACTCCACGTGACAAAAGGACCTGAGGTAGATGTCCCTTAAGACAGTGACTTTTAGAAACATACATCAAGGCTTTTGAGAGGAGCAGAAATCTAGCTTTTCTTTTCTAGCAGTTTTGTGAAGTTGGGGTGATAGCGGCAAGTTCTTTCCAGAAAATTGGTGTGTATGGAGGGATGTGAAACCATAACAGGAAACTCCTGCTACTTGTGATAAGGTTTTTGTATTTGGCAGCCCAATCCTTGCTTATGGAATTTTGTATCTTTTAAAATCATATTCTGTCCATATACTTTTGAAAAGAAAGTGTCATTTTTACTTAAATGCCTTAGTTTTAAGGCTCTGCTATCCTTTCCGTGTTTTAGAGACTATTTTCAGTCAGTGGTGTCCCTTCTCTTTGTATCTTCCTATGAAGGAAATGGTGTGCTGGGGACTGTCATTATTAGTACAGGCCTGGAATGATAGTTCTCACAGCCTCTCTGCCCAGAAACAGGGGTGTTAAGCAGTACCTCTAGCGCTCCTCACTCTGGCTGGGGTTTGACCCACCAGGACCTGACCTTTGGTCCATCTCTATCATCATCTTGAAGACCCCTCCATGCACAGATAAAGACAGGAACTCATTGAATATCATTTGAGCCAAATATTTTAACTTGACCTTTCAACTCCTAGAGCAAGCCTGCCTAGTCAGATTTTTTTCTGACCTGTCCTGGAAACAGAGTGGTTGAGAGCTGCTCTGCCTGGCCCTTCATCTTCCCTGCCTCCTCCTGTATTTCTCTTAGGATGTGATAGGCAGTTTCTCCTCTTGAAATGCCAATTCAACCATAGCAAAGAGGCAGGAGTAGAACTTGACACCAAGGAACAAGTAGTTCATTTGACAGTGTGTACAGAGCAACTTCTATAGTTAGCCAGCGTCTTATTTTTCTCTTGTCTGATTCTGTCATTTCCATGTTCATCAGCTACTCCATATTTATTTAAAGCCTTTAGTGAAGCGTTGATCAGGTTTGGAAAGTGAAATGCCATGGTTAAGGGTAGGTTTCTGGTTGTTCTCTTAAGTTTGTATGCGTTACCTTTGTTTCATTGCCAAGGCTTACTAAAATTAGGGTCCAGGTATTACAAGGCACTGAAAAGTGAAAGGCACTCAGTCGGGTTAGATTCTTTGTGACCCTCTGGCTCCTCTGTCCATGGAATTCCCTAGGCAGAGAACTAGAGTGCTTGCTGTGTTTAGTCGCTCAGTCATATCCAACTCTCTGCGATCCCATAGACTGTAGCTCACCAGGCTCCTCTGTCCATGGGACTCTCCAGGCAAGAATACTGAAGTGGGTTGCCACTCCCTTCTCCAGGGGATCTTCCCAACCCAGAGATCAAACCCAGGTCTCCCATGTTGCAAACAGATTCTTTATCATCTGAGCCACCAGGGAAGCCACACAGCACTGAACCCAGTCTATTTTAAGGGAGCCTCCTAGATCCCTGCAAAACAAGGCCTTGGTTATAAAATGAGGGTCTCTTTAAGAAGATATACAGGGAATTCTGAAAAGATTCTTTTTTTCTTTGAATGCTTATCCCTCAAGACTTGAAATCTGATCTGGGTTGATTTTCTCTCTTCCTGTTTTCTTCAAGAATGCAAAGGCCAGATATTTTTCTGTTCCAAAAACCCGTGGGTAAAATAAGGCAGCTTACCGTCTTTAATTAAGAGGGTAATTAAACCAAACCATAGTAGCAAAGAGCTGATGGGGTTCCCTTTGGCACAAGCCTTTGACCACACTGCTTTGGCCCTTGGCAGCCTTGAAGGAGGAGTTTTGCAGTTTAGAGGACTATGGGCCTGTCTCGTTGAGATGGGCTGCTGAAACTTTTAGAAGGTCCCTGAAACTTTCATTCTGTTTTCAGTTTGCCCAGTATATTTCTATGGTGGTTATTTTAAGCATCTTTAGAGATGAGAGTCCCAAGATAAAACAATAGCAAGTGAAACTTGGCAAACCCTAGAAGTCTGCAACTGGAATTCCACACTGTATGCCTAGCTGCTAGGAAGCTCCCATAGCTACTGACAAGACATGTTTGTGTCTACTCTGAGGTTCCCTGACCTAGGACACCATGCCTCTTAGGAATCCCACACTTGCCGTTGGGGCACATCTGAGGTGGGGGGCCCACATCACTTGCTGGAGATGCAATGGCTATGTTCCCAGGCTCAGGGCAGCATTAGCAAAAGGGGCCTGCTTGCTTTTCATGGAATATGAGACAACCCACCCAGTGGTATCCTGGTAAATGGTTAACAGGGAGTCGTGCAGGACTGTGGTACGGGTAATGCGTGCTGATTTCCATGGGTGAAATACTCCTCCACCATTCCCAATTTTAAGCCACTGATTTTTAAGGTCACTACTTAAGTCCCAGGTAGCACAGTGGTAAAGAACCTGCATGCCAGTGCAGGAGGGACAAGAAATGTGAATTCTATCCCTGGGTCTGGAAGATCCTTGGAGGATGAAATGGCAACCCCCTCCAGTATTCTTGCCTGGAAAATCCCATAGACAGAGGAACCAGGCAAGCTACAATTCCACTGGGGTCCCAAAGAGTTAGACATGACTGAACATGCATGCACACACAAGTGACTAATGATGTTGAGCATCTTTTCAAACTTCGGTTTATCTTCTTTGGAGAAACGTCTATTCAAGTCCTTTGCCCATTTAAAAATCTTAAAAGGGTTATTTGGTTGTGTTGACTGCAGGAGTCATTACATATTCTGAATATTAAACACTTATCAGACATAGGATTTGCAAACATTTCCTTCCCTTCCATAGGTTGCCTTTTTACCTTAGTAATTTTCTTTTGATACATAAAAATTTTTAATTTTGGTAAAATTTAAGTTTTTTTTTTTTCTTGCTTTTTGATATTATATCTAAAAGACCATTGCCTAATCCACGGTCACGAAGTGGTACTCCTGTGTTTTATTCTAAAAATATTATAGTTGTAGCTCTTACATTTTAAGTCTTTGATTCATTTTGAGTTAAGTTTTGTATATGACGTGAAGTAAAGTATGAAGTAACATTTTTATATTTTAAATAAGCACGTAAGTGGCAATGTAAGATGCACTTTTGTCTCTTGATTCATAAAGCCAAAATATTTACTATCTAGCCCTTTACAGAAAAGTTTGCCAACCACTTTGGCCAGGTGCAGTCCTTGCAAATAGAGTGCTTAATAAATGTTTAACAAATAGACTCATTCAACAAATATTTAACCCTTCTGCTGACTAAAAGGACTTACCAATAGACAATGGGGTGAGAGTGGTTTCAAAATTGGAGAACTCATTACATCCAAGCAGGAATTAATTATACCTAAGTGGAGAAGCCAAGTACTAGAGATTAAATATTTTTCTGGCCAAAGGCCAGTCCTGAGCGGTGATAAAAACTGAGATAGAAGAACTATTTCACATATTTTTGGAACAAGACACATAACAGTTTGGAAAGACATATGCCATAGTGTACACATGTACACATATATCTCCCTATCCATGCTAAAGTCACAGGAAATTTGTAGAGATAGTGAGCCATCAAAAGGGCTAGAATTCCTGTCTCATGAGAAGGGAAAAACATTTGTTACACAGGATAAGGCAAGTCTTTGGTTCACTCTTTTTCGTTAGTAGGAGATGGTCTTCAGGGAAATATATGTATTACTGCCTATCTGTGGAGCCAGAATTTCAGTGGAAATGCTCTTGCACCTGAAATCCATCTCCCTAATGGCAGTCCTCCTGAGGAGACCGAGCTGTTGCTGTTCACAAGGGAGAGAGGAGTACATGTCACGTCAGTCTTTCTCAATGGACAAAACCATAAACGGAGCAAGAAAAATCGAGAAAGAATTTGTCTCCCTGCGACTCTGTGGTTCCTCAGAATCTCCCAACAAGAAATCCTGCAAACAGCATAGTTTGTGATAGATTCAGTTTGACTGTGAGTAACAAGAAACCCAACGGAACTGTGACCTAAACCAGAGGCTTTTCCCTTTTTCTGGCATAAAAGAGATGCGGAGGCAGCCAGACCAGGGCTCGTCGAGGCTCTTGCCACGCTGCCATCCTTGGTCTGTGGTTTGATGCTTCGGGGTCACCAATAGCCTCTCCACCTCCACTTTCTTGTCCCTGAGCTGGAAAGGAAGAAGGGGAAGGGCAAAAAGTGTGTGCCAGGTGAGTCTGTTGAAGGAAGAGGGACCCGAGAGTGGGCTTCTAACATTTAGAAGTGAAGTGTCCAAGGAAACACGTGTGCTGACAAAGAAACGGGTTTTCTGGGCATGGGGCACCTGGGTGGAGAGCAGCAGGGCGAGGAGACCAGGAGAACTCCGCGACACGGCTCACGGTCGCAGGTGGTCTCCAGCCGCATTCCGACTCAGGTCCCTCCTGGTAACCTGCACAGCACTCAGCCAGGCGGAGATGCCAGCGAGGAGGATTCTGGGAGGTTGGCAGGACAGATGGGCTGGCATCTCCTCTCCTCTTGACCTTTCCCTAATTCTGGTTGGTGGTAGCTTGTTCGTTCGGCATTCCTTACCAGGACCCCCTGTTGTTAAAATAACTCATGTATGTGGTTACTGTGGTAGTGTTTCCCCCTAATGAATCCTCACTCTTTTCTAAAACCTTCCGCCAGTGACTTTCATTTCCATCTCCTCAGCCAAAACTGTGTCACATGGCAACTTCTAACTTCAAGAGAGATTGAAAACATAGCTTTTTAGCTAGGTACAATTTTTTCCTTTAAGTCAGGAAAAGGAGGAAATGGATATTATGCCCTAAGAGTGTCTGCCACAAATAAACCTTTGATTTGGAAAAGCCAGTATGCCAGGTGTCCATCCTCTGGTTAATATCTTGAATTGGTCCTTCTCAAATTTTAACGTGCATACGAATCACCTGGGAATATTGTTAAAATGCAGATTTTGATTCAGTAGGTCTGGACAGCAATCTGAGGTTCTACATTTCTAACAAGCTCTCTCTGAAGCAGTGCTGACGCTATGGTTCCTGAGATGCACTTCAAGTAGCAAGTCAACAGCAAGCACATCTTAAGGGTCCCCAGCCAACAGCTCACTATCAACCAGTCAATCCCCAAACCCTACTGCCACAATTAGGTTCTTCTGGCTTTTTTAGGGTTCTAAGCTGAGACATGCACTCCAACTTTATTATCCATAGCAAATAGCCCTCCCTTCTTTCATGAGCTCGAGGCTTGAGGGAAATGCCTCATCGTGTTGGATCTTGTACACAGAAAGATGAGGTACAACATTCCCCTGGAGACATAAATATCCATCTCTCCAAAGTAGAAACAAGCACCAGACTTAATCACCGTGTAGCCTTGGAGCACATCCATTTCCATTTTTCTGATACTGTACTCACTGAACAACTTTCTGGTCTGAAATCTGTGTCTCAAAAATAGTCCTGACATTAAAACCACCTAGAAAGAAAAAGCACTTCTAGAACGGTGCTCCCTGAAAGCAGTAAGCGCGTTGGCAAACATGGCCAAAATTAACTT
>SJYV01016461.1:960905-1036191 GCA_006410875.1 Neotragus pygmaeus | reverse complement strand
GGTGGGGGTGGGGGTGGGGGCTGGGGCTTTAAATGTTGAAAGTCTGCTGACTGCACTGTGAATAGCAAGGGCTCAAGTCACTGGGTTTTCTCATCCATCGATCAGAAAAGAAATCAACTATTCTCTTGTCTTTGGTTTGTTTTAATATATGAGTTTATTTTAAATCATATTCCCACTGTGTGTGTGTATGTGTGTGTGTGTGAGTGCTCACTCGTGTCTGACTCTTTGTGACCCATGGACTAGCCCACCAGGCTCCTCTGTGGAATTTTCCAGGCAAGAATACTGGAGTGGGTTGCCATTTCCTACTCCAAATATAATGAAATAAGAACTACCCAAATGACCTGTACTGTTCTTGCCAATATTTTTTAACTAGAATCAAATAATGAGAAACCCTTAGATAAATTGAAGCTGTGGGATATTCTACAAGTGGCCTGAACTTGTCAAAAAAAAAATCAATAGCATTAAAAGCAACAAAAGGCAGGAGGAAGGCTCTAGATTAGAGACTAAGAAGATAAAAACCAACTGCAGTGGGTAAGGTTTGATTACATCTTAGATTTTTTTTTAAGCTGTAAAATATAATTTTGAGGCAATTGGTTAAAATTAAATATGCACCGTACATTAAATATTATGAAATTGTTAAATTTCTTAGGTGTGATCATCATACAGAGTTTTTGTAAGAAAATATCCTAATTCTCAGGCAACATTGGCTGAATTCTATAGGGGAGAAGTGTCATGATGTCTGTAACTTACTTTCAAGTAGTTTAGCAAATATACATTTTGAGAGAGTGACAGAAGATAAAACAGATATGGGGGAAGTGTTCACAGTGGGTGAAGAGTTTACTGGTGTTTGTTATAGCATTCTTGCAAATTTTTTCTACACTAGAACAATTTCCAAATAGCACGTAAGGAAAATTTTACTCATATTAAAGTTATATAGCACACAGAGATAGAAATTAATTTTTAATTTTATTTAGAAGTATTCTGAGTAACCACCCCCCACCATGTACCCCGACAGGGCTTCCCAGGTGGCTCAGTGGTAAAGAATCCTCCTGTCAAGCAGGAGACACAGGTTTGCTCCCTGGGTCGGGAAGATCCCCTGGAGAAGGAATGGCAACCCACTCCGGTATTCTTGCTTGGAAAATCTCATAGATGGAGGAGCCTGGTGGACTAAGCAATACTTCCACACACGCACCCCCACCTCCACATCCTCGCAAGGGATGCTCTAAAGTAGCCCAGTATATGATTATGGTTAAGAGTAAAGATGTGAGAGGCAGATAGTTCTGGGTCCACCACTTCCCTAACCTTAACCTCTACAAACCTCAATGTTCACGTCTTTAAAGATGCATAAAAGTGGATAAGCCTAGCACCTTTAAATGAGATGATCCACCAACAGAATTTTATGCTGTGCCTGGAACATACTCATCACAACGAATGGGGCTGTTGTTGCTGTCTTTTAGTGTTAGGAGGTGACGGCAGGCAGGAGCTGGATGGAAAAAGGGAGGCAAATCAAGAACCCTGAGAGCCTCAGCATTCATCCCACCACTGGTGACAAACTCCTCAGCTCTTACCCCAGCCAGACCTTTAGGATGAGAACAAATCATAACAACCTGTGCTTGGACACCAGGAATCTCTCTGGATAGTCCACGTCTCTGAGAAACCTCAGCAGGCATGTGAGCAAAACTCCCCAAAAAGAAACAGAGCTTAAAGTGAATTAATTAATTGTTTATAAAAGAAGTATTATGCTGAGTAAGGACTATGTCCAAGGAAGGAGGTTAAACACTAGTGTACTCATTCAGTTCAGTTCAGTTCAGTCGCTCAGTCGTGTCCGACTCTGCGACCCCATGAATCGCAGCACGCCAGGCCTCCCTGTCCATCACCATCTCTGGGAGTTCACTCAGACTCACGTCCATCGAGTCAGCGATGCCATCCAGCCCTCTCATCCTCGGTCGTCCCCTTCTTCTGCCCCCAATCCCTCCCAGCATCAGAATCTTTTCCAATGAGTCAACTCTTCTCATGAGGTGGCCAAAGTACTGGAGTTTCAGCTTTAGCATCATTCCTTCCAAAGAAATCCCAGGGCTGATCTCTTTCAGAATGGACTNGGCTGCAATCCATGGGGTCGCTGAGTCAGACACGACTGAGCGACTTCACTTTCACTTTTCACTTTCATGCATTGGAGAAGGAAATGGCAACCCACTCCAGTGTTCTTGCCTGGAGAATCCCAGGGATGGCAGAGCCCAACGGGCTGCCGTCTGTGGGGTCGCACAGAGTTGGACACGACTGAAGCGACTTAGCAGCAGCAACAGCAGTTTTACAGTCCTCTCTAGTTATCACTGGTCAATAGCTTTTGGTTGTTTTTATACTACCTTATAAGTGAAAATCTTCAAAGAAATAATTGATGTTAGAGCTGGGAGATTTCTGTGAGTTTATTCTGGTTCATCCCCTTCCATTTTTACAGCTGAGGAAATTAGGGCCTAGATTACTCTATGCAAGCTGCCCCAAATAATTTTATGTCAGAGAATTAAAATCAACCAAAAAGCTATGACTCAGAGCAGGTTAACTTGTTGGTGTACGTTCTTTTAGTCCCTTAAAGATGCATATGTGTGTTCCCATAATAAAATCTGTATTATACTTTTACATTCAACATATTTTGTGGTTTTCCCACTAAATCATTTTTATTCACATATTTGCTACATATTCATATACTTAATGACTAGTGTGGATCACAAGAAAATGTGGAAAATTCTTAGAGATGAGAATACCAGACCACCTTACCTGCCTCCTGAGAAACCTGTATGCAGGTTAAGGAGCAACAGTTAGAACCAGACATGGAACAACAGACTGGTTCCAAGTTGGGAAAGGAGTACGTCAAGGCTGTATACTGTCNATTCTTAGAGATGAGAATACCAGACCACCTTACCTGCCTCCTGAGAAACCTGTATGCAGGTTAAGGAGCAACAGTTAGAACCAGACATGGAACAACAGACTGGTTCCAAGTTGGGAAAGGAGTACGTCAAGGCTGTATACTGTCTGTCACCCTGCTTATTTAACTTATATGCAGAGTACATCATGTGAAATGCCAGGCTGGATGAAGCTCAAGCTGGAATCAAGATTGCTGGGAGAAATATCAATAACCTTAGATATGCAGATGACAAAACCTTTATGGCAGAAAGCAAAGAGGAACTCAATAGCCTCCTGATGAAAGTGAAAGAGGAGAGTGGAAAAGCTGGCTTAAAACTCAACATTCAGAAAACTAAGATCATGACAGCTGTTCCCATCACTTCATAGCAAATAGGCAAACAATGGAAACAGTGAAACTTTATTTTCTTGGACTTCAAAATCATTGCAGATGGTGCTGATTGCAGCCATGAAATTAAAAGATGCTTGCTCCTTGGAAGAAAAGCTAGGACCAACCTAGACAGCATATTAAAAAGCAGAGACATTACTTTGCTGACAAAAGTCCATCTAGTCAGAGCTATGGTTTTTCTAGTAGTCATGTATGGATGTGAAAGTTGAACTATAAAGAAAGCTGAGCACTGAAGAATTGATACTTTTGAACTGTGGTGTTGGAGAAGATTCTTAAGAGTCCCTTGGACTGCAGGGAGATCCAACCAGTCCATCCTAAAGGAAGTCAGTCCTGAATATTCACTAGAAAGACTGATGCTGAAATTCCAATATTTTGGCCACCTGATGCGAAGGACTGACTCCTTGGAAAAGACCCTGATCCTGGGAAAGATTGAAGGCAGGAGGAGAAGGGAACAACAGAGGATGGGATGGTTGGATGGCATGATCAACTCGATGGGTATAAGTTTGAGCAAGCTCCGGGAGTTAGTGACGGACAGGGAAGCTTGGTGTGCTGCAGTTCATGTGGTGGCAGAGTCGGACACGACTGAGTGACTGAAATGAACTGAACTGAACCGATTATCTCATTGTATGAATGTACTATAATTTATTGACCTATTCTCACCCTTGTTGGGCATTTAGATTTTTTCTGCGTTATTGTTGTTATTAGAAATAAAACCTTTGGTTTGTCTTATTATTTCTTAAAGGGGGCATTACTAGTTTGGTTAAAGGCGATAGACAAGTTAAGCCTTCTGATAAACACTTCCAAGTTGGTTAGCTCAGGAAAGTTTTGCAGATTTGCCATAAGCAATAAGCTTCATGTCTTTCTTGAAATCTTAGCAACTTTAGATCTAACAGATCAGTTATTCCCATTTACTTGGGAGTTCAAAATTTCCCTAATTTTCATCATTGAAAAAATACTAATAATTATGATGCCATTATTCATTTGAGAAGCTAAGGGGTCTTATCCTTAAATTGTAAATGCATCTGTAAGAGCTAAGAGAGAAATGTATGAATAAATGGATACTGATCAAGTAAGAGATGTCCAGGAGCTTTCCTGTAGGGGTCACTATTACTGTCAATTTATGCCTGCAAGGAAACTAAAATAGTTATGCATTTAAGAACGTATGCACATTTGCCCGCAGGTCACAACTAGAAATTCCGTGCAGGAAAGGAAAGATTCCCCACGACGCAAAGAAGACCCTGCCTGCAGCAACTAAGACCCAGTGTAGCCTAATAAATATTAAAAAAATAATAATGTAAGCATATCCATTTTAAATGCCTGATTCCTCTACATTCCCTAAACTGTCAATAATAAGACCTTTGCAGCCAGATAGTACCCTAATATCAAGTTCTTTATATAATGATATATACCACTCTCTCCACTCAATACGTTCCTCAGTTTGAACTGACTGAGTTTCCCTTGGGGCTCAGCTGGTAAAGAATCCGCTTGCAATGCAGGAGACCTAGGTTCGATCCCTGGCTTGGGAAGATCCCCTGATAAAGGGAACCATTACTCACTCCAGTATTCTGTCCTGGAGAATTCCAGGGACTGTATAGTCCATGAGGTCGCGAAGAGTCGGACACGACTGAGCGACTTTCACTTTATGCTACTCTTAGGAAAGGTGCTCAGGCTTGCTCTTAATAGAGGAAGCATTAACTAATTGCCTAACTCCAAAAAGTTTTTACATGGCACATGCTGACTTGAAGAGAAGGGGAAAAAAATGTCATTGCTATGGACAATAGGCTCCCCTCCTTCCACCTTCCGTTTTCTGCTTTCCCCGTCAACCTCTTTGCCTTCTGCCTTAAAATGCACACAGAAGACAAAAATCAGTTGTTGTAATACGCATTCTACCGTTCCACTTGGGTACAAAGAGATGCCTTTTAAAGTTTAAGTTTTTGTTAGTGCAGCTCAAATGTGATCCCGACGTTCCAGGAGTCAGGCGGCCGTCAGGCTTCAGGGCTGGGGCAGGGAACCTGCTGCAAACGGGTCAGCCCTCTCTCCTTCCCATCATAAAATGCAAAGTAGCCAGCCGTTTTCCATTCCCCCATCCCCGGCGGCGTAGGAAGGGGCCGGGAGGATATCCACCCCGCGCTTTCGCACTTCTCCTATTGAACAGAGCAGCGCCAGCCAGCTCAGGCCCAGCCGAGGCTCACACAGGGTTTTGGTCGAGCCCGCGCTGGGCTGGGGGTCCGGGAAGCCTAGGGACCACGTCTAGGAAACCAGAGTGTGCGTGGTGCTGAGGCTGGTGGTGAGAGTCTCAGTTTCAGCTGGGCGGAACTCAACCTCGCCCCTGGCGCGCTCGGCTGCTTTTGCAGCTGGGAGGAGTGGAGGCTGGGAGTTGGCAAACTTCGCTCACCTGTCGGAACCTGGATCCGGACAGGGAGCGGGGCGGGGAGATCAGGGCACGCTGGTTACCGCAGCCTCGGCCTTCCCCGCGCCGGGACACCACGCCCAAAGGGTGTGGGGGCTGCTCCCCGAGACTCGAGACGCCCGGGCTGCGCTCCCCGGCTCCCCACTCCCCACTCTTGCCCCCGGGCGCCATCGACTTGGCGAGCAGCGAAGGCCAGCTCGAGCCGACGCCAGAGCTGCGGGTTCGAGAGGCTCCGCCTCCTTCGGCCACTACGAGCCACAAGCGCCTCCGGGAAATTTTCCAGTCTGTCCTAGGCTGCGGTCACTGCTGAGGTTTTCAGAACTTTGCAGGAGAGGGCCAGCTAGCCCCTCTGCCTCCAACCCGCGCCTTGCCTGCCGCCTGCCTGGGACATCCCCAAGTCCAGGAGATCCCGCTCCCCCACGCCCCAACTTTTCGCGAGCGGTCTGCGCTCCCAGACTGTCGAGCTCCTGTGCCAAGGGGCGTGCTGGTTTTCGGGGGCCGGCAACACTCTCTCCCTCGGCTCGCCTTCCACCTACCCCGGCGTGGGGCTGGGTGAGTCGGGATCTGCGGTGCACTTGAGCGTTCCCAGAGCTCCGGATTCGCTCCTGCCCCGGAGACTCCCTTCCAGGGGGGATTGAACCCGGGCGGTCCCGGCCTCTTACTCCGAAACTCGAGTCGACCCCGGTCTTTTCCCTCCGAACTCCGGTGCCGTCGCGGATCGGCCGCCGGAGCGTCCGGGCGCTCGAGACTTCGTGGCCTGTTGGGGGCTGCGCGTACCATGGCCGGCTGCTGCTGCCTGTCAGCGGAGGAGAAGGAGTCGCAGCGCATCAGCGCCGAGATCGAGCGGCAGCTTCGCCGGGACAAGAAGGACGCGCGCCGCGAGCTCAAGTTGCTGCTGCTGGGTGAGTGAGCGTCTCCCACCCCTGAGCTCGGGGCACTTCGCTCCCGGCCGCGTCCCTCGCCCGGATCCCTGGCTGGAGGACCTGGAACCGAGCGGTACGCTGCTGCGCGGCTTCCTCCTCCTCCCAGGGGCTCGCGGGTGACAGCAAGTTGGGCCCTTAGGCGGCAGTCCTTTGCACCTCCAGCTGGGCGCCATTGGAAGGCACCCCCTTCCTGACCCCAGACGGAGCTGAGAGGTAACATTTGACCTCTGCTTTCTCCGTTGTTTGCTTCTCTCCCTAAAGCCTCACCCACCTCACCCCTCCGTCCCCCGCGCGCACCGCCGCTGCAGAACGTATCTTGGGGTGTCGGGTGTTGGTGGTGGGGAGCTGTTTAATCTGCATTTGGGGTTCATCCTGGCCCCTGCACTCTCGAGTCTAAGTAGGTTGACTGAGCGCTAACGAAGTGTGGAACTGCGCTCGGTTCTTCTGCGCATTGCCGCCCAGTGATGCGGACAAGTGATATCCCCATTTTAGAGAATTTAAAACAGGACGCAGAATTGGCGAACTTGCCCTGACTGAGAAAAGGCAAAGCAGATACCGGGTCTGTCGGGGGGGTGCAGCCCAAGCCTTAACCTCGCTCCCCGCTGTGACGGCCTCTGCCTGCCTCCCTGAGCTCCCTTTGGGGAGGCCTGTTTGCGTAAAGGCCCAAACCTCCCTTGCTCAGCTCAGCTCACCGTGTGTTCGTTCCTAGGATTGGGACTCCGGTTCCCCAGCTGCTCTGGCTAGTTCTTCTTTGGGCAGACGTCTGCACAGATCTAGGTAGAACGCTCACTTTCAAAAAACGGAAAGAGAATGTTAAAAGTTTGCCCAGTGTACGCCTTAGGGCAGGATCCCTTCTCTTGTGACTTTCTAGAACCCTGTTTGCTGTTAAGGAGTATTTACCTTTTCCTTCTTTTCATATCAGAGTAGCAGCTGTCAGATTTTTCTAGATAGCTGCAAATATTTCAACTTTTTTCTTTCATCTATTCTGGACAGGAATCCTTGCTTATATCAGAATTTTTAATCTTTTCAAGGAAAGAAAAGTGCATCTAGTTAGAAAAAAATAGAGAAAGTTTTTCTTCAGTATTGTCTTCAGACCTGCACAACCTGGTCTGTGTATTCTTTGGGTTTTGGGGGTGGGGGGATGGTGTCTGGTCTTCCTCAGGCTGTGCCCCTCCTCACCGGAGGAGTCTGTCTGCAGGTGGAAGGGGCTGCCCACCCAGAGTCCACACTGCCCGTGGCAACCCAGACCCTCACTGAATTCCCTGCCCCAAGGCCCAAGCCTGCTCTGTGCACAGTTTGGGTGGGGCAGGCCGCACCCTTGAAGAATGTCTAACCCGGCAGCTGTGCTGGAAGTGTGAGCTCAGGTCTGCAGGTGGGCCTAAGAGGCCACTCTGGGAGGAGACGGGGCCTAGGTGGGTAAGGGAAAGGATTCTGTTCACTGGCCTGGGCTGCCCTTTCCTGCCTGACCCAGAACTCTGAGGGGTCTGAGAATTCTAATGGTACTTGGCCTTCCAGGTTGTTACAAAGCTACATTTGCCGAGGAAGGAGGATTGTGTGACGTCTGTTGGTGGATAGCACTGAAAAGTAATTATGTGGGCCCCCAGTGTCCTCCTGTCCGAGGCTCCACGAAGATGAGGGGCGGGCCTGGCTTTAGCGGCATTGTTGTTATTGTTTAGCCCCAGTCTTTCCCACCCCTTGTCCCACCAGACTCTCCATGGAATTTCCCAGGTAAGAATACTGGAATGGGTTGCCATTTCCTTCTCCAGGGTATCTTTCCAACCAAGGGATTGAACTTGTGTCTCCTGCATCGCAGGCAGATTCTTTACCACTGAGCCACCTGGGAAGCCCTTTAACTGCATACTTTTTAAGGACCGACTGAGTCCTCTTTCCTTGTGAAACACTTTATGATCTGTGTCAGCGTGTAAAATTCAGTGCCTGAAATATACCAGGAACTTGACAAATGAAAATTAAGCAGGAAGCTGACCATATTACATGGATTGGTGATAAGACTGTTTAGGGGTAAAATGCTTGCATTTACTTACAATCAAACTAGGGCGGGATGTTTGTGGGCATGTTTTCCCTGGAAGTCATACTTAATCCAGGTGACTAGAATCTGTTTTTGTACCCGCCAGGCCTTTGCCCTAACCGTCTTATTGCCCCAACGCTCTTACTGCCCCTTTCAGCACTGCCTGACCTCCCAGGAACCCCTTTTTCATCATCCTCAGCTGTGACTAGCACACCATCTCAGTGCTAATTATCCAGAACTTGTTAGAAAGTTGCTATACCACATGGAACTATCCAAAACCCTAAGAATGGACTTTGAAACCTCTGGTTTAGTTTGCTCTGTAAAGCAGCAGGGCATACTTGCATTTCTTAAGACAGAAGAGGAGGAGGCCATGATGCCAAAAACACAGAAATCGGAGAATCCTTTTTTGTCTAAAGTCATGCAGTTTGAATGAAAATAAAAATCACCTGAGCTGCTATAATGGGTGCATTAGATGAGCCGCTGCCTGAGTACCTCAGGTGAAAACTGTTTTGCAAATAGAAGTTGAGGATTCCGTGTGGAGGGTGGAATGAGACAAAAGGCCGCCAGCTCTTTGACAAGGAAGCATGCTGTTGCAACAAAGTGATTTAAGGACATTTCCAAAGCACATTCAGTGGGGCCATATCCTGTTTGTGCTTAATAAAAGTATGGGTCAGTGTCCACAGGCAAAGATAAAGCTTGCTGTCCATTTGGGGCTGCTATTTGCAAGGTTTCAGCGTGGTACTTTCTTGTGGAAGGACATAGGGGAGAAATAAAGTAGATGGCTAAAATTAGTAGAAAGAAATTCCTCATCAGTTCCTCAGATAAACGTGGGACAAAAGAGTTCTGATAAGAACCTTGATGAACATCACTCAGTGTAGGAAGAAAGTGTCTAGACAATAGCAATGAAATGGGGAGAATTGTGATTTTTATTAATTTTTGGTATCAAATGAGGCTTGGAAAAGTGCTGCCTGTTAATCAGTTTGAATGTCTCTAGCAACTCTGATGCCTTGATTTTGGATGCAGACCTCATGTTGGAACTGGAATGTGTACCGGGGAATTGGTATTTAACTTATGCTGGTATAGGGTTTAAAAATGTAGGTTCTTAGATCTGACTGCCTGAGTTCAAACTCTGGTTCTACCCTTTCTTAACTGCAGACTAACTTGGCTCTGTCAGCTAGTGTCAACTAGCATCACTCCATTTTGTAGTATTTTTAGCCAACGGTGAGGTGTTATTTCCATTTTAGTTGACCAGTTGTAGGTTGCTAGCAGTTTGTCTAAGTTGTCCTGGTTGTACTTTAACAAAAATGTTTTGCTTGGAGTTCCTCTTATTATTTTCTGAGCCTTAAGCTGACTTTTAAATCTCTTAACTATTCTTGCACTAATGAGTTGAAAAATCTGAGTCCCCTAACGTTTTGTTGCATTGGTTATAACAAAGTTCCATTTCAGAACTATTTGTCATATTCCTGGGCTGCAAGTCTATTTAGGCTTAATGGCTAGAAAATTATTTTCCAGCTCCAGCTTCTCTCCACTGACCAGTTGGCACCAGACATTCTGCTGTAAGAGCCTTCCTCTGCCCCTTTTTTGGTTTATTTATTATCCATGTAAACTCACATATAGCTAGGATTGTGTGTGTTTGTGTGTGAGAGAGTTTTACCAGTGGTTTTTATTTCATTACTGAATCATTTTAGTACTCAAATTGAACCCAATTTGTGGACTAGTTCCCTTATCACACCTCCATCAGTTTTTGGAGCATTTCCTTACTTTCTGGCATAACTACATGCTCCAGGTTCATCTTGTACCCCTCTTCTCAGTCCGGAAATCAGTCATTTCACTGCTGGGCCTTGATCATTTTCAGTGGAAAACTGTACATTTTTTTTTTCCTGAAGATAATTAAACACTTGAAACAAAGATATCAACTCCCCTAATTCAAATCAGTCACCAGTATGTAAGTATCTGAAAAACCACATTTTTAAAGCTCTGAGTTAGAAGATGAAAGTTTTAAGGTTTTAATGCTATGAGTAGATATAAAAGGGAAAAATCTAACAGTAAAATTAGATGAAAAACAATGTAAAAAAGTCCTCAAAGGGTGTTTTTTTCATTTTTAATGGCTTCTAGTCTGTATTGACTTTTGTTTTCTCTTTTTCTATGATACCTGAATCACAAGAGAAAAGTTTCCTTGTAAGAACTCCCTTGTGTGGGGTGGCCGGGAGGGAGGTGGCTGGACTGAGGCCACAGAGAGGAGTGTACAGCAAGTCAGTGTAGCAAAGCTATTGTGTTACTAAAGACAGATTGAAATTCACACAAAAAGAGGACTTTATTGGAAGGATTCTTACCAGGGCATCTAATGAAATGAATCAAATAGGAAAAACCAGGAAAGCAGATGCCACGGCATTCCCAGTGCACAGTCACTAACGTGACGTGGCTCAGTTCCCTTCCAAACTCTAGAACCCTCTGGGCCTTTCTGTCCTTGTCGTTGAACCTGCAGGCCCATGTGAGTGAGAGTTTAGTCTGGGAGATCCATAGCACCCAGACATAGCTTCATCTGAACGCACATGGCCTGAAGCTGGGTGTCCTATAAGGCCAGCAGNGTGGCTCAGTTCCCTTCCAAACTCTAGAACCCTCTGGGCCTTTCTGTCCTTGTCGTTGAACCTGCAGGCCCATGTGAGTGAGAGTTTAGTCTGGGAGATCCATAGCACCCAGACATAGCTTCATCTGAACGCACATGGCCTGAAGCTGGGTGTCCTATAAGGCCAGCAGCCGCTGCTGCTGCAGACAGTTTAAGGAATTAGAAGCACACCAGCGTAAATCCCAGTCCTCTGAAGGACTGTGTGGAACCCCAACTTTCATTACCACAGTTGGCTCTCTGCTAATGGGTAAATTAATGACTTATCATGTTGGCTAGGGTTCCTGGTTGCAGAAGAATAATTTCACTTAAGAATAATTTATTGGAGGGGAAACAGGAAGCTCTTAAAATTGATGGGAATTGAAAAGCAGGCTAAGTGAAAGGTTAGGATCCAAGGGAGTCTTGACACTGGAATCAGACCAGGCTGCCAAGAGCACAGCCGGAAACTTACCACCCAGAGAGCTGAGAGCCACTGATGCTGCCCTGGATGCCTGCCTCCACGTGAGTGCAGCAAATCATCTGTGATCATCTCTTGCAACTTTTTGTCACTTTGCAAAACCTCAGGCCATCTGATTTTGCCCACGGATTCGATCCCTGGGTCAGGAAGATCTCCTGGAGGAAAGCATGGCAATCATCTCCAGTATTTTTTCCTGAAGAATCCCATGGACAGAGGAGCCAGGTGGGCTACAATCCATGGGGTCATACAGGGAGAAGCGACATAGCATGCACACATATGCACAGGGAACTTGGGTAGAGGTAAGAAGGGGTAGTGGTAAGAACATACTCTCTGGAGCCAGCCTTTGTGAGTTCAAAATCTAGGTTATCTAGTGGTTAAGACCATGCTTCTTCTAATGCAGGGGTTGCAGGTTCAATCCTTTGTCAGGGAACGAATCTCCTACATGCTGTGCAGTGAAGTAAAAAAGTACAAAACAGTAAAAATGAAAATAAAAAACAATAAAATCTAGGCAATAAATAGTCCCCATTGTCCTGCCAACCCTCTGTCTGGGCTCAGTTACAACTGTGTAACTGGGCTCGGTTACAAGGTCACTGATAGAAGCAGAGTGTTTTTTCCAGAAGGGTATGCAGATAGGACAGTCTGACATGAAATCTCCACTGGCGTCCCTTCTCAGAGAACATGGACCTGCCATGTAGTCGTAACGTAGCATCGTGAAGTAAGCAGCACGTTAAGGCTCTGGAAACCTGAGGAGTTGTTGTTTTGTTGTTTTGATGGAGGTAGCCTCTGAGTAGTAAACATATGACCATGAGCAAGACATTCCCTTTTGAACCCCAGGATCCTCACCTGTAAAATGAAAGTTTTGGATCAGATGACCTCTATTGTTGTTGTTCAGTTNTTTGTTGTTTTGATGGAGGTAGCCTCTGAGTAGTAAACATATGACCATGAGCAAGACATTCCCTTTTGAACCCCAGGATCCTCACCTGTAAAATGAAAGTTTTGGATCAGATGACCTCTATTGTTGTTCAGTTGCTCAGTCGTGTCTGACTCTCTGTGACCCCATGGACTGCAGCACACCAGGCTTCCCTGTCCTTCACCATCTCTCGGAGTTTGCTCAAACACATATCCATTGAGTCAGTGATGCCATCCAACCATCTCATCCTCTGTCATCCCCTTCTCCTGCCTTCAATCTTTCCCAGCTCATTAGAAATTTCTAATGAGTCGGCTGTTCACATCAGGTTGCCAAAGTAGTTTAGCTTCAGCATCAGTCCTTCCAATGAATATTCATGGTAGATTCCCTTTAGAATTAACTGGTTTGATCTTCTTGCTGTCCAAGGGACTCTCTGAGGTCTTTCCAATGCTGGCATCAGATGGTTTATACCAGTGGTTTTCAAAGTGTGCTCCCAGGACCAGCAGTATCAGCACCTCTGGGAACTTGTTGGAAATGTAAACTCTCAGTCCTCAGCATGGACTTCTGAATCAAATTCTAGAGTAGGGCCAGCAAGCTGTATGTTAATAGGATCTCCTGGTGATCCTGATACACATAAGTTGGAGAATGTGTATTGGCCTGGACCTCAGGATGGACCAGCCTCTGATTGCCACCCTGGGCTCTAAAGCAGGTACCTTCTTTCAGTGGATATCTGGGAGGCTCCTGGGATCAACCTGCCTAGGGGATGGTCTATTTTTTGATGTTAAAGTATTCTCTCTCACCCACTTGATGAAGGGTCTTTAGAATGTGAACTAGGTAACCTGTAGAAACTGTTTAAGCTTTGTCCCCAGGTGTCAGGTTGCTGGGCAAAGAGGAGAAGCAGGCACGCATGTACCTACATCTTACCTTGGCAAGAGTCCTTACAAAAGCCACAGTGTGTGCGTTTGCGTGAGCCCTTGAACTTTGATGTAGAACTCCTGAGGTTGTGCTCCTATAAATTGTAATGGTTTTATGGCCTATTATCATTAAGTAATTATCTGTCTATTATGGACTAAGTGGTGCAGGGAAAGCCTATTTTAGTACAAGCCACCAAATATCAGTCTGCTCTTTGAAAATTCAACCTCTGTGGAACATCAGGGGTTTCCCTGGTGGTTCAGATGGTAAAGTGCCTGGAATACAGGAGACCTGGGTTCCATCCCTTGGCTGGGAAGATTCCATGGAGAAGGGAATGGCAACCCACTCCAGTACCCTTNCACTGACCTCCCAAAGCTGAGCACAGAGCCTAGCTAAAACAGAGGTTGAATAAATATGTCTCTCTCTCTCTCTCTGTAGTGGTTTCCATGAAATACCAGGTAAGTAGTGTGAATTCCTTACAGGAGCTGGAGGTCTCTGTTGTTTGGGGTGTCACAGAAACATTCATGGAAGGAAGACTGGCCTGGTTTGGGCCTTGAAGGGTGAAAGTCGCTCAGTCGTGTCTGACTCTTTGCAACCCCTTGGACTATACAGTCCCTGTAATTTTCCAGGCCGGAATACTGGAAGGGGTAACGGTTTCCTTCTCCAGGGGCTCTTCCTAACCCAGGAATCAAACTGGAGTATTTAAAGAATTTATCAAGTGAAAATGTTATTTAAACAATTAACCAAGTGAGAATGTTAAAAATATTCTAGTGTATTAATCTAAAAAGCAACTTAAAAGGTGATATGAGGCATATTTCCCAACTCCTTTCTTAACATATCCAAGATAGAACACTTTGAACCAAATTGAAGGGTCCTCTCTTTTCTCCCTGATTGATGCATTTCTACCAACGATGGTACCCCTGACCACCCGGTGCTCAAACCAGAATCCAGGGAGCCTTTGTTGGTCGTTCCTTTTTTTTTGCCTTTTGTTATTGGAGTATAATTTCTTTACAGTGTTAGTTTCTGCTGTACAATGGAGTGAATTACCTATATGTATACATATATCCCCTCCCTCTTGAACCTCCCTTCCAACCCCACCCTGCCCGTCTAAGCCATCACGGAGCACCAAGCTGAGCTTCCTGTTCTATACAGCAGGTTCTCAGTAACTGTCTGTCTTATACATGGTAGTGTATATATGTCAGTTCTGCTCTCACAATTTGTCCCTCCTAACCATGTCTACGTCAGTTCTGCGTCTGTGTCTCCTGATCTTCTACTACGCGTGACACTAGAAATAAAATAATGATAATAAAACATTTATACATCCAGTCACCATTCTAGGCACTTAACAGCCTCATTTATTTCTTGCTGTGCTTGTAGGTACAGTTAACTGTTGTCCACCCCATTATACAGATGAGGAAACTGAGGCTCCAAAACCAGGTTCACCAGCTAGCTTAGAGCCAGGGTTTGAAGCCAGATGGTCTGACTCCAGAGTTCTGGTTCTTAGTCACAGTCCTGTTTCTGTTTCCTAGAGCCAACATCTCACCAAAATCTATTTCAGGAGGCCAAATCTCTCTGTGTGCACTTTTTGCCATCCTATTTGCCCCAACTCTTGTCTGGATTACTTCATCCTCTACTGCTCTTTGGCCCTGAGTTCACTCTCCACATTGCAACCAGAGTGACTTTTTAAACGTGAGTTGGAAGAATTGGCGCTTTTGAACTGTGGTGTTGGAGAAGACTCTTGAGAGTCCCTTGGGCGGCAAGGAGATCCAACCAGTCCATCCTAAAGGAGATCAGTCCTGGGTGTTCATTGGAAGGACTGATGTTGAAGCTGAAACTCCAATACTTTGGCCACCTGATGCAGAGAGCTGACTCATTTGAAAAGACCGTGATGCTGGGAAAGATTGAAGGCAGAATAAGAAGGGGACGACAGAGGATGAGATGATTGGATAGCATCACAAACACAATGGACATGGGTTTGGGTGGACTCCGGGAGTTGGTGATGGACAGGGAGGCCTGGCGTGCTGCAGTCCATGGGGTCGCAAAGAGTCAGACAGAACTAAGTGACTGGACTGAACTGAACTTTCCTGCTCAAAACCTTTCTATGTCTTCCCTTTACCTTCGGATGCAAATATAAAATCTGTGCATGGCCCATGATGCCCTCTATCCAGCCCCTGCCACCTCTCTACTGTTATTCCCTTTGATCTCTCGCTTCTGTCCATGGAGCCTCCTTTTAGGACCTTTCATGGGCCACGTGCTTCCTTTTTATATGTCTGCACACAGCAATTGTCTGCTTCCAACGTGTGTCCTTACTAGCCTTGTAGCTACTCATTTCAGAATGCATCTTAAACATCCCTTCCTCCTGGAAGCCTTCACTGACTCCCTGATCCAAAATAAGTTCCCCCAGAATATTCTCCCATAGTCCATTCTACATTTTTTTCTTAATTTATTTTTTTAATTGAAGGTAACTGCTCCACAATAGTGTTGATCTCTGCCATACGTCAACAGGAATCAGCCATAGGTATAGTCTACATTTCTTTTTAAAAATAGTTGTCATCGTGGCTTAAAACTCCATTTTTGATGTTTTATTTACTCTGTCTCTCCCTCTAGACTCTATATTTGTTGAGCATAGATACTGTTAGAACCAGTGAATCCTGAAGTTCTTGTATAGTGCTTAAATGTTCCAGAAACATTTGCTGAATGAACAAATGTACTGCCATTTAGGCTCAATATTATCGCTTAAAAGAAAGAATATTTTACCTTCAAATAGTGGGAAGGGCTTATTCTTAATAGAGGATACTTTAAATTGGCTAAATATACATTTATAACAAATTCATATTTGTTCATATTAAACTTTCCATTTTGGACTAATGAAAACTTTATTACATACTGACATTGGAATGTGGGCTGATGTTCTGGAATCAGTGATGTATTGCATGTGTCTTATTTGTTTTCTAAGTTTTCACATTTTCTTGTGCACAAAAGTGAATTCTTGAGTGTTTAAAACAAATTTTTTTAGCTTAGAAAGTGGCATATTTGTAGCAAAGACTGCTATCAGTCTCTTAAATATCTTTCCTCCTTCTGTAATAAGGTAATCTCTTGACACATGACATGGAGGTAAAGACTATATTTCTCAGTTTACCTGCTGCTAGGTGTGGTCATTTGACTAAGTTTATAGCCCATGGGATGGAAACTGTAGTCATATAGGTAATTTCTGAGTTGCTACCTTTAAAAGAAAGGAGGCTTTCTTCCTTTTTAGAGAAGGAGGCTGATTTGGTGCTAGCAGTTAGAGCAACCATCTTTTCCCGCGAGATAGAAGTTGGATGTTAAGGATGAAAAGGCAACAAGGTAGAAGAGGCCTGTGTTCCTGATACTGTGAGGGTGCCATACTAGCTCTGAGTTCGGAATGATGGCACCCATTTTCAGCTAAACTGGTATCCTAGCTAATAAAATATTATGCAATATGTTTTGCACTCAGCTTTTAAATTCCTAATATCTGGGAGTTCTTTCCCAATCACATGCAATTCTAAGGTAAAAATAAACCAGAATGTAATGTTTGGGGCAAACATATCACGTACTCCTGTGTGTGTGCTGTTGTGTCTGACTCTTTGAGACCCCATGGACTATAGCCTGACAGGCTCTTCTATCCGCGGGATTTTTCTGGCAAGAATGCTGGAGCGGGTTACCATTTCTTCCCTAGAGTATCTCCCCAACCCAGGGATCAAACCTGAGTTTCTGGTGTCTTATGCGTTGTAGGCAGATTCTTTACCACTGTACTACCTGGGAAACCCTATGTTTCTGGAGGAGGTATCTAATATCCAATATGATGGGATCTTGGCTGGCTGGAGGTCAATACCATATCTGGGTCTCTCATTCTCCCAACATTCTGGTGATTATATGACATTCTTTTATCTTGCAATTGACTTTCCAGGTCTTTTTTTGCAAGCAAATAAACATTTGGAGCTACTTGTTTTACTTGATATTGAATTTGTTGATGTTGAGAAATGTAAAACTCTAGTTGTCTTAAACCTTTAACATTCATTTCAATTTTTTCTTTTTTTAATTTCAATTTTTAAATATGTATGCCATGACTTTGACTTAGTTCTTTGATTAGCTTTTAATTTACTACTAAGTTAACTCTACTTATTCAGTGAAATTTCCCTTAGACAATTAAAAACCTATTTACACATTTAAAAAGGCTGAATATCCTCAAATAGATTAACCCCCTGACAAAGCTGGCAAGAAAAAGCTAAGCATTTAAGTGTCTCCAGTGATCTCATAAATGTAAAGTTATATATTACATTAATTTGTTCTTTTAAACAGTTAAAACTGTCTCTAAAGGTAATAAAAAATCCTGTTCCTAAGTGTAATCAAATCAAAAATCATTTATTCTATTAACTCCTATAAATTAATCACAGTTCTATTAGATTACTTTACATCAGATTAAATACTTTAAACAATAACAACATTAAAAAACCTCAGTGCTGCTCATGATTACTATACTTATTCTTAAATTTAACTTGAATATTATTACTATATATTTGATTCATTTCTTATTCCTTCACCTTTTGTGGGTTCCAAAGTTCAATGCAATCAAGAGGAGAAGATTTACAATCTCAGGATGAATGTTAGGATCATTTTTCAAGCCCATAAATTTTGTTGAAAGCCTCACTTATTTCTTCCAATTTTTATCATTAGAAAAAAAAAAAACAGCTCATTTTAACTGCATTTTGTATCCACTCCCACCTGCAGGGACAACTAGTTTCTTCACTACCTAATTTGTGTTGAAGAGATTGTACAGTTTATAAACTCTTCTAGCTGTCTTGTGACCATCATTTCTGATTCTTTTACTGTCACTGAACCTTAAAGAAGAAAAACTTAGGTCTCAGATTCAAGAGATGAGCTATGAGGTTGTTCCTTTTAAAATTTATTTTTAATTGAGTAGTAGTTGCTTTACAATATTGTGGTGTTGTCTTCCATATATCAACATGAATTAGCCATAGGTATACCACTCCAGGACTCTTGCCTGGAAAAACCCATGGACGGAGGAGCCTGGTGAGCTGCAGTCCATGGGGTCGCTAAGAGTCGGACATGACTGAGCGACTTCACTTTCACACTATACATATGTCTCCTCCCTCTTAAACCTGCCTTCCACCTCCCACCACCCCTTTAGGCTTTTACAGAGCTGTGGTTTTGAGTTCCCTGAGTCATACCGCAAATTCCTGTTGGGTATCTATTTAACATACGGCAGTGTGTATGTTTCCATGTTACTTTCTCAATTTGCCCCAGTTCCTCCTTCCTACCCCACCCCCATGTCTGTAAGTCTGTTCTCTATGTCTGTGTCTCCACTGCTGCCCTGCAAACAGGTTCATCAGCACCATCTATCTAGATTCTATATCTATGTGTTAGTATACAGTATTATTTTTCTCTCTCTGACTTCACTTTTTAATAGGCTCCAGGTTCATTCATGTGAGCTTGTTTCTTAAAGCTTGTCTGGTGTGGCAGAAACCAGTACAATATTGTAAAGCAATTATCCTCCAATTAAAATACATTTTTCAAAAAAGCTTGTCTACATTCTGCTTTTGTTATTCTGTGTTTGAACATATCAGTCTAATATTTATACGTTTCTTCCCTTTCGATAGAAACATCGTTATTTAAGAATGAAAGAACAAGATGAAATGGAGTGAATTAAATATAAAGCCCTTATCACAAACCATAAGCCTATCCAAACTCCACCAGCTGTAAGCCTTTAAAGCAAGTGTTTGAGTTTAAATGCTGCTTCTGTATTCTAAAATGTCCAGAAGTTGACCTAATCACCCCTTTCATGTCTTCTCTCTGCCTTTGTATTTGTTACTGTGGAACTGCAGACTGTCTACAGGTAGCTTATGCATGAGGAAACTGCTGGAACTTTCCCTGACCATTTTCAAATTACTGTTCATCTACTCTTGCCTGGAAAATCCCATGGGCAGAGGAGCCTGGTAGGTAGGCTGCAGTCCATGGGATCGTGAAGAGTCGGACACGACTGAGCGACTTCACTTTCACTTTTCACTTTCATGCATTGGAGAAGGAAATGGCGGGCAACCCACTCCAGTGTTCTTGCCTGGAGAATCCCAGGGACCGGGTTGGGGAGGGGGAGGCGGTTGGGGGATGGAGCCTGGTGGGCTGCCGTCTATGGGGTCGCACAGAGTCGGACATGACTGAAGCGACTTAGCAGCAGCAGCAGGGTAATGAGGAAATCTTTCTGCCTTGCCTAATAAGTTCATTTGTGTCTCTATTCAAGGATGGACAGGTGGAAGAAAAGAGGCGGCTTTGGTTTATTTGACATAAATTCATCAGGATAAGACTGGACACTAAAGGAAGTGTCTATCAATTAGGCATGGCCTGGATGAAGCCAATTTATGTGTACACATATACACACACTACCACAGCTATCATCAGATAATTTGCACTTACAAGGCATTTTGAATTTGCCCTTAGAAGAATTAAATCAGTTCTGTCTGCAATGTAGCTGTATCTTGATACAAACCAGGAAATGGCCAGAAAACTTATTATCCAGCAAAAGTATATTTGTTTAAAGTGTTTATTTTGAGCATCTAAAATTTCTGTTTAAAGTCATCTACTCTTTAAGGAGAATCATGTTGACCTAAACAGAAAGGTTTCCTTTTCTTTTTTAGTTTTTATGATTCAAAAAACTCAAAGAATACCTTAATTTATATTATGCTATCTGATAAAGCAGTAATCAGTAATATTATTTCTTATTTGTATGTTTTCCAGAATTCAAAACATTCCCCACTTCATTCAATACATTGCCTGTTTAATGAATTACTTTTCCCTTTAATACTTTTAAACTTTCAACTACCTAAAAAAGTTGGATGTTGTCTATATGCTTGTGATGAATTGCCAGAAATCTTTGATGTAGGTCCAAGAATGGTTTCTATTTTGCAGTGTGACCTTGGGTAAGTCAGAAAGACATAGAAGCTCCTTGGTGGTAAAAGGAAGAGGCTGGATTCATCAGTCTCTAAAAATTCTTCCAGCTCTGAGTTTCTGTGGTAACTGTTCAGCCACAGTGGAAGTGTTACCTTGATCACGCGGGGTAGAAACTGACCCTGAGTGTGTGTGTGTGTGTATTTAGTGCCTGCTCCCAGCATAACTGAGGAAATAGTACCTGGTTGCTGTTTTTCTGGGTAACAAGTGGCAGAAATAGAATTCTTCATATTCCTTTGTTCTCTAACTGTGTTTGAATTTTCAAGTAACATGAGACTTTACATGTGAGATAATCTCAGGATATCAGAACAGGTTTTTCAGGGACAGAAATGTTTCAAATTGGTAATCTAAGTGGAACTTCTGTTTGTAGAAATAGCTATTGACCTAAAAATGATTCCTGGGGGCAGGGTAGGTACAATGGGTGAAAGGAGTCCAAAGGTATAAAGTTCTAGACATAAAGTAAATAAGTCATGGGTGTGTAGTGTACAAAAATAAATAAATGGTAAGTAAATCAAATGACTTCTGGGACTTCCCTGGTGATCCATAGGTTAAGAATCTACCTTCCAATGCAGGGGATGCAGGTTCAATCCCCGGTTGGGGAACTAAGATCCCACATGCCTCGTGGCAACTAAGCTCATGCTGAAACTGGAGAGCCCATGATGCAACTACTGAGCTGCAACGAGGACCCAACGTAGCCAAAATTCAAAACAAATAAATGAAATGACTCCTGAACTATCACAGTTTGTCATTAGTCAAAACCTTTCTAGCCTTTAATTTACTATAAAGTATGTGAGCATAAAAAGCAGAGACATTACTTTGTCAACAAAGATCTGTCTAGTCAAAGCTGTGGTTTTTCCAGTAGTCATGTATGGATGTGAGAGTTGAACTGTAAAGAAAGCTGAGCACCAAAAGATTGATGCTTTCGAACTGTGGTGTTGGAAAAGACTCTTGAGAGTCCCTTGGACTGCAAGGAGATCCAACCAGTCCATCCTAAAGGAAATCAGTTCTAAATATTCACTGGAACGACTGATTTTGAAGCTGAAGCTCCAATACTTTGGCCACCTGATGTGAAAAACTGACTCATTTGAAAAGACCCTGATACTAGGAAAGATTGAGGGCAGGAGGGGAAGGGGATGACAGAGGATGAGATGGTTGGATGGCATTACTGACTCAATGGACATGAGTTTGAGTGAACTCCGGGAGTTGGCGATAGACAGGGAGGTCTGTCATTCTGCGGTCCATGGGGTCACAAAGAGTTGGACGCGACTGAGCAACTGAACTGAACTGATTGATAAGAACATTTAGCACTTCCCAGGTGGCACTAGTGGTAAAGAACCCACCTGCTAATGCAGGAGACATAAGAGATGTGGGTTTGATCCCTGGGTTGGGAAGATCCCCTGGAGGAGGAAATGGCAACCCACTCCAGTATTCTTGCCTGGAGAATCCCATGTGTAGAGGAGTCTGGTGGGTGACAGTCCATGGGGTTGAAAAGAGTCAGACATGACTGAAGTGACTTAGCATGCATGCATATGAACATTTAATAATAATAATGAGCGTAAACTCATATAACACTGCTTATATGTCAGAAATGATTCTAAGGGTTTTATATCTATGAGTTTGTTTGATCCTTACAAGTTATTGAAGTAAGCAATATACTTTTTTTCCATTTTATGGATGAGGAAACTGAGGGTAAAGAAATGATTAAATGAGTTTCCCAAAGTCACTTATTACTAGATGTGAAACTGGGATTTGATTGAGCAGGCAGTTGGATTCAGGGATTCCTTACTTTTCTTACGGGCTCTTGTCTCCTGCCCCTGGTAAAGAATCACTGTAGGGCATCGTGACTAGGCAGTGGAAGGTAGTTGGAGTGCAGGCAGAGGTCTGGCACATGCTTCTGGGTCTTCCATTACAGTGCAGTGGCAACTTTGGGCAGGTCATCGGTGGTCTTTAATGGAACAGAATGTGAATTGTGTATGTGAGCCACACACCTAATTTACAGTTTTCATGTAGTCACATTAAAAAAAAAAGTAAAAAGAAACAAGTGAAATTAATTTTAATAATATATTTTGCTAAATCCAATATGCCAAAATATAATTGTTTAACATGTAATCAATAAAATGCATCAATAAGGTATATTCTTTTCTTCATATTAAATCTTTGAAACCTGGTGTATATTTTACACTTGCAGCACATCTCAATTCAGAGTATCCATATTTTAAGTGATCAGTACCCCTGCGTGGCTGGTGGCTGCCACGCTGGACAGCATAGCTCTGAACCCTTGGAAGCTCCTGTAAAGTGAGACCATGGTGATGGATACTCACTAAAACCACTGCTCTGAAATTGTAGGAATCTATGATGAGAAACACCTGTACTGCCTAAGTGACTTACTGTGAGATGACTTTCTTCCCTGCTTAGGTAGATTGGAGAATACTTTCTAAGATAAGGAACTTTTTTCACTGTTGAATTCTGAAGACTCACAAAGGCAATGTAACGTCAAGATAACGTGTACCTATCAAAGAAGGATTTTCAGAAAGTAATTGTGCTTTAGTAGGTAAAATAATAAAACTCAATTGTTTCCCCACAAAATTTTGGAAGTTTGCTGTTGACCAGCTCTTGTTCCAGGTCTCTGAGATAGAGAAGAGAACCTGACTCAAAGCCCCTGCCATCTTGGTGCTTACACTTTAGTGAGACAATAGATGTGTACGATGATTTGAGATTAGGCAAGAACCATGAAGAAGCAGACTAGGTTTAGAGAATGGAGTCCTGGGGGATCAGTGAGTCTAGTGTCGATACGAAGACTTCTGTGAGGAGATGACTTTTGAGGGGAGATTGCATTGAGAGATGGGACAATCTACCCGAAGACCTAGAGAACAGGAAACAGGGAGTGACAGAGTATTCTAGGCTGGGGAGAGCCTAAAGTAGAAATGGGTTCAGTTAGTTTGAGGAAGAGCTGTTGAACTGAGCAACCGAGAAGATGATAGGAACCATGATTGGGAAGGAAGGGTTTCAATTTAAATGCTCTGGGAGGCCAAGGGAGAGCAGTGCTTAGCAGAGAGAGGTGATTTGATTGTTTTTTATAAAAGAAAACTGAGATAATAGGACAGATAATAGACTGTATTTGGTAAGAGTGTAAGCAGGAGGACCAGTCAGGGTGGGATGGAATTGTTGAGGTGATCTGTTGTGGTGACTTGACTGACATTGGAATGATGGAGGTTCCTGGGTCTTTCGGCTTGAGCCACCATGGCAGTGGCCATGCCATTTACTGAGGTGACTGAGGGTAAGGCAAAGACAGATTGGGCAGCAGGGAGAAGGGGGGCAGGGAATCAATAGTTTTGGTTCTAGACATTTTCAGATTGATGTCTAAATGAATGTAGAAGTTAAGATTAAAATTGAAGCTAGAGAGATCTATCCGGTTCACCTTAGGTGTTTGCAGAGAGCACTTTTCTATGACGCAGAGAGCTGGCAGTGTACTGTTTCATCTGGGAACTGGGTAATTTTTTCCCCTGGGATATGGATGAAGCCTTTATGATGCATAGCTCTACAATATTGTGAAGTAATCAGCCTTCCATTAAAATAAATAAATTAATTTTTAAAAAGTGGTAGGTACTTTACCTACATTTATTCATTTAATTCTCAAGACAGTCCTGTGAAATATTATCCTAGCTATATTATGGATGAGGAAATTGCTACAAAGAGGCTTGCCTGAGGAAACTGCTACAAAGATAATGATACACGTGACAAAGCTGAGGATCATGACTTAGCTGGAGGAGTATTTCCCTTTATTGGTACAGGGTTTTGGTTCTGTGCTTGGGAAAGAGCTGTAACCAGCACTAGTAATCAGATGGTAAGCAGGCACACTGGTACAAGGTGTTTGATATTGAAATATTCCTATACCAACTGGTAAATAACCATTAGCTTGAGTGCCCCTCCTCTTGATGTTGTCAACCTAGCCATGAGAGCCTCACCTCTGGAATATTCCACATCTTCCTCTACTTGGCAACTAGTAAGTAGTGCCTCACACAGTCAATAGCTTCCTTGGCCCCATTCCAGCCACTAGAATGGACCAGCATCTGTTCTGATTCGTCAGCCCCCATGCCACACCGTTAGCATTGTGAAATATTTTGAGTGTAACTGGTTCTACCCCTGGGTAGGCCATGAAGTTAGNTTGAAAGAATTTCAAATCATCCCATGCAAATCCATTATTTTCTAGATAAGGAAAGTAAATTGTTTTAGGTGGAGCTGCTATAGCAAAACACCATAGGCTGGGTGGCTTCAATAACAGCATTTATTTCTTTACTTCTGGAGGCTGGGAAGTCCAAGATCATGGTTGAATTCTGGTTAGAACACTGTTCCTGGATGGTAGAAGGCTGCCTTCTTGCTATATCCTCATATAGCAGAGAGAGGATGTTCTGGTATCTCTTCTAAGAAGGGCACTAATCCCATCATGAAGACTTCCCTGAAGGCTCAAGTGGTAAAGAATCCCCCAAGAGATGCGCGTTTGATCCCTGAGTCAGGAAGATCCCCTGGAGAAGGAAATGGCAACCCACTCCAGTATTCTTGCCTGGCAAAACCCATGGACAGAGGAGCCCGAGGGCTGTAGTCCATAAGGTCCCAGAGAGTCATGCATGACAGAGCGCACGAGCATGCAGTCTCATCATGGGGGCTTCACATGCATGGCCTCATCTAAACCTAAATACTTACCAGTATTTCCACCTCCCATAACTGTCACGTGGGCGATTAGAGATTCAACATATGACACATAGGGAGACGCAGACATTCAATCTAAAACAGAAGGCTTAGGGAAGCTCAAGATTTCGAACCATACAGCATTTTTCCTTTTGTAGCATCTACTCAGAAAATGACTCCCCCATGAACTCTAACTAATTAAGCTCTTTATAGCCCATCTAATGGCGGCATTCATGCAGAAATTCTCTTTTGAGCTTTGCTAAGACACAGTGGGTATGCTAATATGTAGGAGACAAGGTATCTGAAGACAGAGGTCTCAGCTTTGATATTCATTATACTTGTTTTAATGATAATGGCCATCCACCTCCTGAAAAGAGGGGAGCTATGCATATTAATGAAGAAGGAATTCAAGAGGTTGAGATTCTGATTTTGTATCATCACAGGATAATATTCATTAGCTAGTTGTTCCAAAAATGATAGCCAACATAATGGGTTCATAGGGAGAAATGTTGCTTGACTCCAAAGAAATTTGTACATACTTGGACTAGAAAGATTTCATAAGAATGAGGTGTTTTTTTTTTTTAACCCTGATAACAGGAAAATTACTTTCTCATAATATTTTGGTTTGAGATAGCCTTTTTTTCCTTCTTAGGAAACATTAGCTTTTAATTGTTGATATTTTATCCAGATCATTTATAATGCCTTCTCCTGGGTCAAGGCCTTAAAAAAGAGAAAGATTTCCCTCCTTTCTGGAGTATAATGAAGCCTCTACAATGTTTCTGTTTCATTTCACAGGCTGCCCACCTAAGAATCTAGTTCATCTTGCTCTGGCAAACATCTCCTGAATCACTTCATTGTTAGAATGGCTCCTGCCACCCCGCCCCTCACCCCTACCCCAACCCCATTAACAGGAAAGGGAGATATCTCTCAACAGTGTATTAAACTTATCAAGACGTGCTCTTTGCTAATTGACAGTCTTCTATCTAGTTTTGTTTTGGAATGGAAAAATAATGCTGCTTATAATAGGATTTTAGGACATGGAAGGAATTTAGAAGTCTTAATAGTTCAACTTTGATTTCAAGCTGAGGTTACTGGGACCAAGAGGAGAATTTTGCTAATTAGTAAAGAATCAGAATTAGAACGAAGGGTCCTTGGCTCCTGTCTCAGTGTGGTTTCTGACCCAAGATACTGGCCTCCTTTCTCATTGACTAGGTCTTTGTCAGCTATATTTTATCCTCATCTGTGAGAAGTGACAATCAAAAGAGCAACTCTCCATGGCAAACTTCATGAAAGGATTCTTTTTTGAGCCTTCTATGCGACGCAAGAATGTATGAGAATTGTCACCAGAAAACAGGAATCTTGGCCTCTTGAAAAATTTCCACATTTATTTCTTTGTGCCAAACACAGGTCCCAGGGTCAAAATGGCATTCACTTCACTGCCAGTGACTATCATGGGCACTAAGCATTCTTGCTTAGTTCTTCTTAGGGGAAAAAAAAAAACAAAACTGAAGAAAAGAAAATTATGATAGTGACTCTTGTCAGTGGGGAAATGATAGAGACTTTATATGCCTTCAGATGCAGAGATCTCGTGCATGAAAGGAGAGAGAAACATGAGGGAGTCTCGAGGTACTTTCTCAGTTCGTCTTGCTCTCTGAGTTAGCCCAAGTGAAAGTTCTCTGAGGTTTCTCATCTCTTCTTCCATCACCTTTTCACCTTACTCCTGTATATTTGCTTCATGTCATCCTACTTCCTTGGTAAGAACTGCAGGACTTCCAGGTGGTTAGTGATGAGTGAGAACCAGATGGGCGTGATCCTGTCATATTTTCAGACAGTATCTGGAAATGCAGACTTGTCGGGATGATCAGTTTGTTCTGTTGCCCACTTGACCAGATTCCCCTTAGTGGCGGTCTGTAAGGAACAGCATTCACCCTGACTTCTGCCTGTCTCTGTGGCCTTGGACCTCTACTTAGGGCTTTACCAAAGTGAGAGCAACTCAACCTCTGCCATTTTTATAGGACTGCAGGGACATCTATTTCCACCAGATATTTGGTTTCTTTTAAATATAGACCACAGGACTGTCTTTCTTTGAGACCTTGTCATATTGCAGTTTTGGACATAAGGAGAACAGAGCATCTCAAATTTTTCACCCAAGTGTCCTTAGCCACAGAGGAGAGTGTAGGAAGAAGTCTGGGCACTTGGGCCTAAGCTCCGGATATCTCAGAAGGAAATACTTCTGAAGTTTTATATTTACAAAAGTGAATAGAGGTTTTACATTAAGTTCTCAAACATTCATTCCCATATTAAAAAATAACATTTCAGAGACTTCCCTGGTAGTCCAGTGGTTAGGACTTGGCACTTTCACTACTGTGGCCTGGATTCCATCCCTGGTGAGGTAACTGAAAAACCAAAACCCCCCCCCAAATTTTTTTTAGATTAATTGCATTGAGTGTTAACAACTTTCTAGACACTTCATCTGTGACTTTGTGAACCCAGCACACTGCTGACTGCCCTTGGGTTTCTCGTCCCCAATTTAAGAAGCACGGACCCAGGCCAGTACTCGAGTTCTTCTGTTTTGCCAGGACATTGGGAACCTGGGGTTATTCGAGGGGCTGTGTCAGTGGCTCATCAGACCAAACCATGTCACACCCACCCACTCTCCATTTTCTATACTCCCAAGCTGTCACAACCGTTTGTCCAGGAGGAGGGGCATTGCTTCTGTAACAGTAAGAAGTGATGCCTAATTTTAATATAAATGTCACCATTCATGGAAGAATATAAGTGGGCCCACAAAGCAGATCAGTGTGAGCCTGCCGACTGTGAGAAGAGCTTCATGAGGCAGTCTTTGACAGCCACAGATTTGTCAGGAGCCTAGCGTGACCGGATGTTTGCTTAACAAAGGTAATATAATCCAGGTCAGGTAACTAACAAATACAATATAATCCAGGACAAGCAAATATAATCCAGGACATGTAGGGCGTTTATGAGTTGGGTGGCAGGTAGAATGATGTTCAAGACTTGTTACATAATTTGAAGATGCAAGTGAAAATGTCGAGTCATTTGGGCAAAAACGATGAAGAATGTCAAGATGGCAACAACAGAGCTTTAAACTAAGCCCAGGGCTCCTCCGAGTGGGAAGCACTGGGCAGATCACACAGCTCACATGTCATGTAGCTGGCCCTGATAAAGTTTCTTCAGTTGGGAAAGTTCTGAATGTGGCTAGAAAGTAAAGGAAGAGATCGTAAACATGAAAGTTACAAGAGAAAAAAGGGAATGAGAATGACACAGGAGCACTTTTCTTGTAGGTGGAATGCAAAAAGGTGGTGGTCCTGACTCAGAGGAGAATGATGCAGGCTGAGAATGGAAACGGAGATCCAGCATCAGGGTTATAACCAGGTCTCTCCCAGGGATCAGCGGTAAGCACTGATGGGTAACATACTAGTGGACAGAGTAGCACCTCCACAAAGCACAGAGTTGGCTGGTTAATTAATTATAAGATTCCTTTTCATCCTTTTCGTTGAAACTCAGTGGCAATTTTGTTTGCTTTGAGATCAGAGAACCGTGAGTGAGCTTTGACTATTTGCTCTGTCCACCTTGGGAAAAAACTTGGTCTATAGGATGGAGAGATTGAGGGAATTGTCATGGATGGTGATTTCCGTGTCTTAAATGATAGAAACTTAAGCATCAGTGAACTCTAAAGGCCATGAGCATAATTCAGGCCCTAGGACAGAGAATAAGTAAGTGCAGTTCTCATTTAATCAGGCAATACCATTAAAGGAGTGAGAGGCCAAGCTGCCACATAAATATGAGCAGGCAGTAAAGTATATTTGTGAGGACAATGAGGAGCAATGGCGGCTAAGGCAAACCAGAGAGTGTGGGGCCCATTGAAAGATGCTCAGAATCAAATACTTAAAATGCAGTGGGGACTGAGCAGAATCCTCCCAGAGGTTAGGCTTAATTGCTTGGCCATCATTTACAAGCCCTGATGAATGAGTCGTTGAGAAAAAGAAAACTCTATAGTGGTTCAGAAAAGCACTGAATTGGTATCTTTTAAGCAGGAGGTAGGCACAGGGCTTCTATTGGGTGTATATAGAGCTGCTTTTCAGCGTTGACGTTGTTCAGTGTCCCTAAGAAGGCTCTAGGCTACCTTCACGGTCTGCTAGGGTTTAATTACTAGTTAGGAAGTTCTTTTATTGCTGTAGACAAACTCACTTCATTTTCATCCCGTTTCCTCTTTGTGTAGAGCTACCTTCTCCTAAGGTTGACATATCTGTCTACATAGAAAGACACATTTTTCTACTTTTGTTACAAGAGTATGTGTTGTTTCCCCCATTTGAAAATATTGGAAATCCTAATTTGTAAAATATAGTGTGCGGGGCCAGAGAGTTTCATTTCATCAGAATAAATGATGGTTCTGTCTGTCAACAGAGATGTTAGTGATTGATTAATCTTGAGTAAAAATGATTCTTCCTTTGCTATCTCTCTTGCCAAAGATCCTTAGATTTTTGCATCATTCATTCTCTGCTCTTCATACTCTGGTTCCTCATCTTGCTCTCTGGACTCCTTTTGCCTCTCAGGAGGAATTGCCTTAATATATTTTACCAGCTCTCAGTGTTAGGTGACAAGCATTACAGAGTTTTTACATGGCAGACTGGGAAGGAGATACTAGAGGCCATGAGTTCCCAGTTGTGTCCAGTAGAACCCTTATACATTCCGATGTACTCCAGGCATTAGTAAAAGGAGAAATCAATTGCTCTCAAACTTCCCTAAGAATCAGTTCAGTTCAGTTCTGTTGTTCAGTTGTATCTGACTCGTTGCAGCCCCATGGACTGCGGCACGCCAGGCTTCCCTGTCCATCAGCAACTCCCAGAGCTTGCTCAAACTCATCTGCATTGAGTCAGTGATGCCGTCCAACCATCTTATCCTCTGTTGTCCCCTTCTCCTCCTGCCTTCAATCTTTCCCAGCATCAGGGTCTTTTCCAATGAGTCAGTTTTTTTCATCAGGTGGCCAAAGTATTGGAGCTTCATCATCAGTCCTTCCAATGAATATTCAGGACTGAGTTCCTTTAGAATGGACTGGCTGGTCCATTGGAGTCCTTGCAGTCCAAGGGACTCTCAAGAGTCTTCTCCAACACCACAGTTCAAAAGCATCAGTTCTTCAGTGCTCAGCTCTCTTTGTAGTCCAACTCTCACATCCATACATGACCACTAGAAAAACCGTATCTTTCACTCGATGGACCTTTGCTGGCAAAGTAATGTCTCTGCTTTTTAATATGCTGTCTAGATTGGTCATAACTTTTCTTCTAAGGAGCAAGCATCTTTTGATTTCATGGCTGCAGTCACCATCTGCAGTGATTTTGGAGCCCCCCAAAATAAACTCTGTCACTGTTTCCGCTCTTTCCCCATCTATTTCCCATGAAGTGGTAGGACCAGATGCCATGATCTTCATTTTCTGAATGTTGAGTTTTAAGCCAGCTTTTTCACTCTCCTCTTTCACTTTTACCAAGAGGCTCTTGAGTTCCTCTTCACTTTTCACCATAAGGGTAGTGTTAGCTGCATATCTCAGGTTATTGATATTTTTCCCGACAATCATGATTCCTATGAATAAAAAGGTTTAAATAGTCAATTTTATTGACAAAAGCTCTTGGTAAGAATGCTTGAGCTCTTGATGTCAGGACAGAGACTTGACCATTGTTACTGGTTTAAATTGTGAAGATGAAAGGGGACATGCTCTCGCTCTTCTCACTCCTTTCTCTCCATTAGAGAGATACAGAGTTTCGACCTCATGGTCAAATTTGGGCCTCCAGGACCTTTTTTAAACTAAAGAATTGAAAAACCCTCCATACAAGGACATTCAGACCATTTATAGCTGGATCTTAAATAAAACGGGAAGAGAAGTGTTGTCACCTCTCTTTTGAAGGTGAGATACTTCATGATGTAAATGCATACTATACTCATCACTCTTTGCTTTGCTAGTTTAAAATTTTTCATTTGCTTTATTTCTGTCAGTAGCCCCCATGTCCCGGGAAAGGGACACCCATAACCTCAGACCCTCATGTTAATATGACAGAAGATGATGGTAAGAAAGGAATGTTTCACAGGGGAAATGCCTCAGATTGAAGGAGCCCCAGTGGCCGCCAGCAGCCAGTAGTCCACACACCAACACATCCCTACTTGACTGTTTATAGGAAATAGGCCACAATAGACCAGGGCAACTCCCTTGGGGTTGGCAGAGCCTATGTTCTCAGGGCTGGGCTTATCTCAGTGATAAAACTGTTGGTATTTGTCCCCACTCTGCTCTGTTTTCTGCATGGCAATCAAATTGTGTTAACTGGCAGAGCTGCAGTTGACTCTGTAGTGCCTTTGTGGGCATTAGGAAGGGTTACCTCTCAGAGCAAATCCAATGTCCAGGTTCAGCCTGCTCATGAGACTTTGTGTGGAGCGTGAGCTGCCCACAGTCCCTTATAAGGATGTTCAGTATCATAGCATCCTTGGGGCATCTAGCCTCTTCCCCACTTAAGATTTCTCTGTTGTGTGGCTTTCTCTTCCAGGGCCTTCATTTTCCTGAGTGACCTAATTACACAATGAATAAATTCACATTAAGATGTTAACAGCAGTGGTTGTTCCAGGTGTGCAGTTATATTGCCAAGACTGTTTTTCATTGTCCAGAATACTGTTTCCTGGCTTGACATCTGCTAAAATTCCTATTCATTTTGCAAGACTTAACTCTAATATTAATTACTCTGTAAAAATCCTGAGACTCTCAGCTGAGTTAGGTATTTCCTTTTCTGAATGCTTGTAGTACGTGCTGTGCTCATCTGTTTTCATATTTCTTATATTGCTTAATAAGTATTTTTCCTGTCAGTCTCTCCTAATGGGAGAATTCTGCTGAGATCAGAGGCAGTGTTACTCATTTTTATATCCCTGGCTCGTGGTTTATTATTTAGAGGTAAATAGGTGCTCAACAAATTAATATGAATCAGGGTGTTGCATGAACTGATCAGTCAGACTTAGTGCCCACCATGGTGCTTTTGGCTTCCATAGGGGCCGTCTGGAGACTACTTGTTAAAGCAGTCTACTTGATAAAAGCGTGGACAGCCTGAGGCCAGACCCTCTTGGCTGTTTGCCTGGATCACAGTTGGTGTTTTGCATTCCATTTGCAGTTGGATTAGGAATTAGTAAGAACTCTATAAAGAGGGATTTTACCCCTGTTCCTTGCTTTTTAGATTCCTTGAGCCTCAGAAGCAATGGGAACCTCCAAATATATGTCAGGAAATTTTTTGGTTTTCTGGATTTGAGGCACATTTACCACTTACATTTGCTTAGTGTCTTTCTGAGCACGTCTGTTGGTGACCAAAAAAGTCTTCGTGGAAGTAGATTTTTGAACCAGATCTTGAATGATAAGTATGGTTTCTGTTTGTTCATTCAACTGAGAAATACTTATCTGATGTGCTCCATTCTGTCCTCGGGTGTGAAGATACAAACATGACTCAGTCAGGAGTATACTTGTATTGCTGCTGCTGCTAAGTCGCTTCAGTCGTGTCCAACTTGCTGTGACCCCATAGATGGCAGCCCACAGCCTCCCCTGTCCCTGGGATTCTCCAGGCAAGAACACTGGAGTGGGTTGCCATTTCCTTCTCCAGGGCGTGAAAGTGAAAAGTGAAGTGAAGTTGCTCAGTCGTGTCTGACTCTTCGTGACCCCATGGACTGCAGCCCACCAGGCTCCTCCATCCATGGGATTTTCCAGGCAAGAGTACTGGAGTGGGTTGTCATCAGCTTCTCCAATCTTGTATTAGGCCCAAACTTTTGAAGTGGTTCAGCCCCTATAAGTTATATAGTTCTTTGCCCAACCTTATGAAATATTGCCAAATTAACGAAAGATAGTTGACTAAATGGGCTCAGTAATGTATCAGCCAGGTTTTAGAACGAACAAAAGGCTTTTTAATTTAAAAGTAGCATTGAAACATGTATATTACCATATGTGAAATAGATCACCAGTTCAGGTTTGATGCATGAGACAGGGCACTCAGGGCTGGTGCGCTGGGATGGCCCTGCGGGATGGGATGGGGAGCGGTGGGAGGGGGGCTCAAGATGGGGGGAAAATACACCCATGGCTGATTCATGTCAATGTGTGGCCAAAACCACCACAATATTGTAAAGTAATTAGCCTCCAATTAAAATGAATTGAATAATTTAAAAAGAAATTTGTTGGAGGAAGTTAGAATTTTATCAAGTATCTCATCTTTCTGTACATGTGGAAAAGATTCTACCAAGAAGGGCACGGAGGCAGGAACACCAGGCGAGACCAGCATTTTAAAAACTTACTGAAAAAGATGTCACAAAAACCATCTTAAATCGAGTCAGAGGCTGTTCATTCATGACTGGATATGATGTTGTGGGTTTTGTTTTCAAAGTCAGTTTTGCCTTTGAAGTTATACTGTGCCCACTTCAATGCCACTTAGAGCCAGTTCTGCTAAATGTGTCCATCAGTTCTCCAGAGAAGGTTGGGCTGTTGGTAGAAATGCAACATCTTAGAAGGCACCTAAATGTGGGCAAACTGTTGGCTTTAATGGTGCCGTTCTCGTGGGTCGAATTAGGCTGTCAGGAATGCTGTTTGAAGTGCTGCCAGGAGCTATTAAATCAGCCTTCAGCAAATTCAACCAGGATTGAAATTCAAGACTTGCTTCAATATAATAAAATGGCCAGACTTCCTTTTTCTCCTGTTTGGAGTATTCTGGAATTATCTTAATCTCATTCCTGTTTCTTCCCTTGATGCTACCACCTGAAATGTGTCCTGAGGAGCCTTTGATCTCCTGTAGTCATGGTATGTCACGTGGCAGCATCAGAACCACTCACTGTAGGATGCTGGGGGTGTGGCAGGGGGAGGAGGCATAGAAAAGAGCAAAAACGTTGGTTGAAAGGGAGCCTTTTTGATATCTCAGTCAGGGCTTTATTACTTATCCTCAGTAAAACCAGTCAACAAATATCAGTTCTGCAGTACCATGTGATTTGCACCAAGTCCCTTTCTTTATTTCCAGATAAATAAAGAAATTAATAGTCATCCTTCCAAGATTGTGATCATCAACTTGCTGAACGATAGCTTAATTTCTTAAGAAAATGATATCTTTGTATTAATCCCACCATTTACATTTATTCTTGGTGCAGTGAATGACATGTTTGGTAACACTGTAGAGGATGAGCTAAGGCATACTGGCTTTCAGAGAGAAGCATGTCATGACACAGAGAGGGACATGAAGTGGCTTTGAATTTTTCTGTTTAGAAGCATCTGTGTTGCTGGACTTTTTCATGCAGTTCATAGAGTGATGTGCTCATGGCCCCTGGCCCACAGCAGAGATAACAGCTCCCTCCCTGAAGGTCTGCCCGAGCCCCCATCTGCTGTTTCCATTCTCTTTGTCCTGGGAAACAAAGCCTTGTGCTTGAGCCACCTTCCAAAGGACTCATATCTTGTCTTTGTTAAAAAAAAAAAAAAAAAATTTACTCAGGCCATGAAGAGGTGCTTGTCTTTTGAAAACACCCCTAAAAGCCTTGAGTGCATCTTTCCTATCTGTCTCTTGTCAGAATGGTTGCAATTTGAATTTCACCACAGTAAAATTCATTTCCTGTCCATGGTGCTGTCCAGATTGACTTTATCACACTCACATGCTTGTCAAGTGATAGCGCGGGTTAGTTGAGAGCAGCAGGAAATGGAAAGGAAATGAGAGGCGTGGTGTTTTCCAATCTCACAATCAGCATTTGCTTTGGGAACAACAGTTGGGAAGGGAGTCTCTTAGGATGGCTCCATAAGAGCAGGGGCCTTGATGACCAATCACACTGCTGCATCTTCCTAACTGTGAAGTCTCAGGCTCAGAGAAGTGAAATAGCCACTGGTTTCATCTTCTGCAAGGAGTGTGTATATATGTGTGTGTTGCACTCAGCACAGTGCATGTGGAATGCCCTTGATAAATGGTAGTTATGTTAACATAAGAGCTAAGGAAAGTTGCTGAAGGTATTTGTCACTCTGTGCTCATGAGCAATGATGACCCATTCTGGGTAGAGAAGGCACAGTCCCATCTGTAATTCGTTCATTTCACTCCTTAAATCCTTGGTGAGCTAAGCCAAAGCATAAATCTAGAGGTTAATTTAACAAATGTTCATCAGGTTTCAGCTGTGTACATGCCAAGTGGTGTGCGGAATACAAATATAGAAGATGTGGCAACAGTAGCCACCAATCTAATGGGGGCATGACACATGGCAAGCAGCTACATCACAGGGCATTTCTGGTGCCAAGTGAGAGAGGTAAAGCATTGTGGTTTGGAAATAGAGATTTCTTGCAAAAGGTGACATTTGAGCTGGGCATTGAAGAGTGGGAGACTTCCTGGGGACAGATATTTCAGACAGAGGCTTTGTTTATCCCCCAGGCTGCTGCTGCTGCTAAATCATTTCAGTCATGTCCAACTCTATGTGACCCTATAGACGGCAGCCCACCAGGCTCGTCCGTCGCTGGGATTCTCCAGCCAAGAACACTGGAGTGGGTGTTTATCCCCCCTACTTACACATAAATTGCTGGTCACTTATTGCTGTTCCCAAGGGCCAGCAGTACTCTTTCTTTTTTATTTTTTAAAATATAAAACATTAGTATCTTCTTGCTTTAAAAAAAAACAGAGCTGTTTGCAGTTGGCATGGACTTTGCAGGCTGCTGTTCTCCCCGACATGTAGGGAAGATAAACTTGGCCAGGCCAAGGTCAAGCCCGGTGTTCTCCAGTCTAAGAAACGACTGTTAATTACGAATTCAGTTTTAACTCAGTAGAGGGTTTCTCATGGTAGTTGATAAGTCCTTCAGTTGCTTTCACTTATTGCAGAAACCAGCCAAGGTCTTGTGGTTTTAAAGTGAGTGAAGGGCCCTTTTCAAGGTGGAAAGGCTAGGGAAGAAGTTGTTTTACCAAGATCGATTGTAGCTTTAGAGCTTGATGTCATCTCAGCTTGGATTCTTCAGAATCCAGGGGTTCTATTGGTAGACACTTGAAACTTTGGGTGTTGGATATGATTTGATTTGTTTTTAGTTGTTAACCTGATTTAGTACCAGTTGGAGACCAGGCCATAGGATGGTCTGTGGAAAAACATACCTTTTCCTTCCACTACTCTGAGCCAAGGTAGAAAGAGCTGGAAATGGTGGTGATCTTCTGAAACTCGAACCCTGCCTTTTTCTGCACGGCAGACAGGATATCCTCCTGGAACTAGAAAAACTGAGTTATCTGGAAGAACATTAGCCTAGATTCAAGGAATAGGCCTACCCAGTCTCTAAACTCAGAGTTCTTATGTTCGGACCCATTTGAGGATCCAACATGATGCTACTGAATTATTTCCTTATCCCTATAATTGTTTACAATTTAGTCTGTACAGTGATGAAATCTCATCCCATCCACTCCCTCCCTTATAAGAAGACTAGCAAATGAGGCCTTGCTTATGAATGGACTTTTCAGATTCTGATGTTTTAGGCAAAAAGCAAACAGTTCTAGGACATACTTTCTAAATGGCGAACAACTGTAGAATAAAAGCATAATCAGACCATCTCATTTGCTTACTAGGAGGAGAGAGTTTTTAAAAAAGACTTTTAAGCCAGCTTTAAAAAACTATGTACACGTTTGACCTGACTTTGTTTTTTCTTTTGTCTTTTCTCTGCATTGCTAACGTGTAGTTGAAAAGCACAGTTAAAAAGGAGAATCTGTAGAAAAGAGTGATTCTTTGCAGGATGTGTTGTGACAACCCTGATGTGAGCTTAGATGGTGAAGACTAACATGTTGCCTTCAGCTCAAACACACACACACACACGAGAACATTAAGGGATGGATTCAAGCACTCACTGCTCTACCCCTGCAGGTCTTCAAATCATTTCAGCCTTCAGTAGTTAGGAGCTGCTGAGGGAGGGTATTTGGCTTATGCCAAGTGCGGTTTCATCTTCCACTTCTGTAATTGGAGTCAATAGTCCTGCCTTGACCTCATGGATTTGTGTGATTCGACACAAATAATGTCTCTGAGAATACACAGAATAAAATAAAGTGCTAGCTGGATACAGAATTAAAAGACATCTGCTATTGAAGAGTCTAGGGACTATCTTCCTGCAAATGAATCTAGGACAAAATTTGAAACCAGGCATCAAGCTTATAAGTATGACTCTCTGTCCTTTCTCAGTGGACCCACCCTCCCCCACCACTTCTTGCCATCTTCCTTACTCCAGCTCCCTGATAATTGTTCCTAGGAGGAACAATTGATGACTGAAACTTAGCCCATCCCAGGGAGAAAAGTGTGCTTGACTTGTTTGATGTGGACTTTCCCATGATTAAATACTTGATTTAAAAAATTTTATTCTTGATTTACAAAGTTGTGTTAATTTCTGCAGTATAGTAAAGTGATTCAGTTATACATATATTCTTTTCCATTATAGTTTTTCATAGGATATTGAATATAGTTCCCTATATTCAATAGGGATATATATTGTATATATATAATATACTATACTGTATAGGGTATAGGGTATAGGACCTTGTTGTTTGATTTTTGTTAAAATTATTAATCAAATATCTGCTTGTAATATCTGATGCTAAGCCAGGCACAGTCCAGGCATGAGTTGTGTCTCACAGGGCTTGTACTTCAGGAAGGGCAATGAAGTAAACATATAAAGTGTTGTACTACAATATTCTGTAGTGTTATTCTTATGGCAGTGACACGCCTTAACAAACACAGCTTATGGGAGTTGAAAAAAATAAAATTATTTATGATACAATAGAAGCAAGGAAGAATTTATGAAGGGCTTAGGATGGTTAAAACTTAGATCAGGAATTGCAAACTCAAATGCCTTTGGATTTCCAAGCTGATAAGCTAATGAGTAAATCAGGTTGCTGTAATACCGTAGGGAGTAGGGGTATAACACTATAGGGAGTGGTGGTGACTGGGCTAAATTGGAAAAAGTTTGTGTCTCTCCTGCAATGTTGGCCACTACTCAAGCCAGCTCAGTGCTTTCCACCTGATAACGCGGGCCCCAAATAGTCAGATCTTACATTTTATGAGAATGTAGAAATCTACTCAGGTAAAATCTTCTATTTTTTGACAACTGATAAAAACAAACTAAGATTCCATGCAAGTAAATTTGTGCATGCACACAGACAGACACATTTAAATTTGGGGGGATGGACTGAAGCACTCTAGGCAGAGAGAGTGAAGTGTTGTACATGAACAAGAAACTCAGGTGGTTCACATGAAACTCGAATATTGAGTGCAAGGAGTACTTTGTGGCAAATCTACTTGAAAAGTATGTCAGAGACCTTACATGTCACATAGGAAATCTGAACCTATCCTCTCAGAATGGGGAGCCAATGAAGTTTCTTGAGCAAGGGAAAAGAATAACCAGATACTAGAATAATCTGCTCCACTACAGAGATGCATTAGACCACAGAGAGCTAGGCACTGTCCTACTGTATTACATACCACTGGCCACATGTTTTCTATAAATTATGCCATCTCACCCTAAGAAGCTAAGGTCGAGGTAGATACTGTTAGTTATGTCCACTTAACTCGTGAGCAAATGGAGGCTTCCAAGAGTCCCCCAAGGTCAAATAGCTAGGGAAGAGGAGGGGATCAGGATTTGAATCCAAGCATGTTTGATTGTTAAGCCTAGATAATTAGCCTCTCTGGTGTATCCAGATTTAGAGAGAGGGAAGGAGAGGTCTAATATTTCCTTTAGTCTGGTAATTTTGTCTTCCTGTCGCTTTACCAGATAATCAAAGATCCAAGCAGAAGGATGGAGCAGCCAGTAATCAGTTCACCCAGAAAAGCTGAAAGTGTTAGGAAGCAATTTGCCATAGGAGGGAGAGCTCTGGCTACAGGAAGAGCATAGTCAGTACAGTTCTCCTTAGAAACAGTAGATGATCATCGTCCTGAAAGAGCATTACATCTCTGCAGCATCTGCCTTCCTGGAGGGCCATGCCCGTCTTCGAGGGCATGTTGACATTGTCATTTATCATCCATCACTATATATGAGATGACTGAGTTCACTGATTCCTGCTAGGTTGTGACCCACATTCCCTGTTTCATGAGAAATGTGGAATCTCTCACCCCAGAGCTGGGTTTGGCATGAGTATACACTCCTAAACTGTGACAGCAGTGATTTCAAAAATCACTCCAAAAATCTGTCCGCATTACAAAAGAATCACGTTCCATCCCTGGGTTGGGAAGAACCCCCGGAGAAGGGAATGGCAACCCACTCCAGTATTCTTGCCTGGAGAAACCCATGGACAGAGGAGCCTGGTGGGCTGCAGCCCACAGGGCTACAAAGAGTCAGACACAACTGAAGCGGCTAACACTTTCATTTTCACCACGCTCCTGACCTGTCACAATAGTGATTTCAAAAATGATACATTCAAAAATATGCTTAAGGTGTACAAGATATCATTCTTACTTTTTCGGATACTTGGCTTTGTGGTTTTCTAATTAGGAAAGTGAGTAAGATAAAGTTTACGATCCACTAAGTTCTGTAATTTCTTAGTTCTTTGAAAATGAGCTGATTTGGAGAATGTTTATATTGATAAGTGAACTTCCTCGTAAGTTTATGCATAATTTCAATTTTTAAAATGTGCGTGACCCAGGAGTTCCGTTTGCTTGCCCCCATAATTTCTTTTAAAAGGTGACGTCTCTCACCCCATGCTATGCTACATCTGCCCCTCATTCTGACAGAAAACCAATGTATGCATTTGGATAACTCTCAGGAGACCTGTGGGATAACTGGAAAGAACACATGAAATCAAGCTGTCAAATCACAAAACACATGGGACATCTGGTCGACACGCCATTTCTCCAGCAGAGAAGCAGAGAGGAGGGACAGTTTGAGGCTCATAGAAAACATGAAATTGCTCTCACCATCTGAGTCTTTAGATCACTTGGATCTTTGTTGAAGATTTTTCCTCAACAGTGTGCACACAGCGTTTCCTTCAGTGCAAAGCCTTTCTTTTACAGGGAGAAATCACTTAGTAATTAGCTGCAAGGGAAAATAATGGGGAGTTTGAGTTTAAACTTGACATCGTACTACTTTTCTTAAGCATTGGTTTTCTCATCATTTTGGAGCAGAATGGCATGATAATACTCTTACTCAGTGTTTTATTGATCATAAAAGACATAAGTTGCAAAACATCATTTCAGGATATTAAGTTCTTGGTATTGAAGGTAGTAACTCTGATGGTCACAGTAGAAATCCTAAAGATTCTGCCTTTGTGGGCAACTCTAACCATCAGTGTCATTTTGGGTAAGCTGGTTCACCCAGTGTGTATTGCCTAAAGGCTATAACTCAAGCAGAGAGGGAAAAGACAATAGCCAGCCACCTTCAGTGCTTTCTCCACCCTGGTCAAACGAACACCCCCCTCCCCTTTCAACAAACACATACCGATGAAGGTAGAGCTGACTCATGCTATAGCTTTTGAGAATGATATACAAAGAACGTCTGAACCCCAAGATGATAGATATACTGAACAGAGAGTGTTCTTTTCTCTTCCAGGAACCCTGGTTTCCTAATAAAGACCCAGCTCACTTGGCTTTGCGTGCATAAAATTTCTAGGTCAAAGTTGAATTAATTGACAGTACTAAGAGTTTGTTTAAGGCAGAGGCTGTCAAATAGCTTTGCTCTCAAAAGACTCAGGGAAATAAAGTGGCCTGGCCTGTCAGAAAGTTAGACTGTCCCCACAGTGGATTATTTGCTCACCAAGCCAGCAGGGCGTGCAGGAAATGTACCTGTGAAAACTTAACACCAGGTTTCAGCAAACTCACCCTAAAAGTTACTGAACATAGATTCCCAGGGCATCCAAAGGTTCTGTGATTCCATACTTGATACTTTCAAATATATTGCAGAGTCTGTATGAAAGTAGGGGGGAAAAGATGAAGATGCCTTTGAAGGTTGCCTCCAATAGCTCTTCTTTGGCTCTGCTGCCATTTTACTTTGCTTGGCATGCAAACCCCCACTGTATTCCTGGGCACTTTGAGGCAGTGGCTGAGGGGAGACTGAAGCCAATTTGAAGAGCTGACCACGACTCTGGCAGTTCGGAGCAGCACAGTAAGCACTCATTACACACGTGTGGAGTGGAGGAAGCTGTTCATTCTGTCTGGGGATGCAGGGGACTTCCTGGTGCTGAGGAGATCTCTTATACAGATTCAGGCTTGACAGTAGACAGTACAACCCCACAAGGAAGGGTTGTGGCTAGCTTTCACGCTGGAGGTGGGAAACAGTGCTCTAAATTGGATTTTTATATTTTAATACATTTTCCCGACTTTGTGCAGTCTTACCCTTGCTTCTATGGCCTCTGATTCAATGCTTTAGTTAAACTTTCTGTATTTTATTCTCATCCTTTTATTTACTCAGCCACCAGACATTCATTAGGTATCTGTTTGTCTGACCTCTTTGTTTCCAGGGAAAGAACTGTACCAAATATGCAATTCTTACATATTTATTTAGTTATTCTACCCACATGGCCAAGACATCCAACTCCTGCTGGCTACTGATACTTTTATGTTCCCTATTAATTCAAAATACAAAGCTGAAAAATAGAGAGCATTTTACTGCTTGAGGTTCTGTGGTTACAAGCAACAGACCTCCACTAACTTAAGTAAGAAAAGGAATTCATTGAAGGGGCAGTGGGGTGCGATAGATAGAATAACGGCCTCCCAAAGTTGTTCATAACCTACTTCCTAAAGCCTGTCAGTGTATTACCTAGTATGGCAGAAAGGACTTTGCAGGTGGATTAAGGATCTTGAAATGAGAGTAGCCTGGATTATCCAGATGGGTCCAGTGTAATCATGGGGTCCTTACAGAGGGAGGCAGCAAGGTCAGAGTCAGAGAAGATGTGATAACAGAAGCAGAGGTCAAAGGGATGTCATTGCCAGAAAGAGGCCACGAGTCAAGAGTACAGTAACTCTGCTGCTGCTGCTAAGTCACTTAAGTCGTGTCTGACTCTGTGCAACCCCATAGACGGCAGCCCACCAGGNAGCGTACAGCAGAAGTGATGCCACGTGATTTTGAGAGAGCCCAGTCACCGAAGAGCCAGAAGACAGCACATGAGCATCCGCGTGCCTGGAGGCCACCAGACTATGAGAAAGCCCCACTCTGCCTGTGAAAAGACCACAGCAAGGCGCCCTCATCAAGGGAGAGAACGGTGTCCAGCCACTGCCCAGCCAAGCCCTTCCAGAATTTTTTTTTAATGTTTATTTATTTGGCTGCATCCGGTCTTATTGCAGCACGTGAGATCTTGCTTTTTTTAGGCATATAGGATCCTAAATGGGTGGCATGGGAATTCTTAGTTGCAGCATATGGGATCTAGTTGCCTGACCAGGGATCGAACCTGGTCCCCCCTGCACTGGGAGCACAGTGTCTTAGCCACTGGACCACCAGGGAAGTCCCCCTTTCAGAATTCTTGGTTTACAATGAAAAGGCCATTTTGTGTCACTACTTTTGGAGGGTGATTTATGGCATCACAGCAAGTAACTGCGACACAGAGCGGTTGAACTCCTTGCCAACCTCACAAAGCTATTCAGGGCCGTTTTAACCCTGTTCTGTCTGATCCTAATCCCCCTACACAGACACACACACACACACGCACATGCACACGCACACACCCTCCTGCCACAAGGAAGAGAACCCTAAATGAAGAGATGCTGAAAGATTTGCACTGAAGGGCCCTTCCCAGCCCTACATCACCTTTAGAAGCTTATTTCTTGACTTAATGCACCCCAGCCTCATTGAAAGCCTTTCATGGCCAGAAAGAGGAGTTTTTCTGTTTTCTTCTTTTCATCGCAGCCTGACGTGTGGTCCCTAGCTCAAACAGAAAATGTATAAATACATCTCTCAGCATCTGTCCTGAAATGACTTATTGTCGTGCGTTAATGAGTCCCTCAAGTTCTTGCCAGACCAGTAATTAACTGTAAAGGGAGGATGTGGAGCTGACGCTGTGGCCTCTGACTAGAGCAGGTGCATTTCAGAACCCATTTCCCCTGTCCCCAAAACCCCATCTGACCCAGAGGTGTGGATGAAGTTGTTCCTACATTAGTGGTCCTCAGCAAACTATGTACTAGACAGGTCCCCGCCTCCACCTTGTGGAGACAGAACTGTCATGCCTCAAGGCTCCATGTATTATTACACAGGACGTGTTCAGAATCCTCCTGGCCACCACCAAGCTGCCATGAGACCCTGGTTTTATCCATGTTGTCTAAATCCTTTTAATCTGGGGACCCTTGTTCAGATTGAGGGTCCTTCTCACATCTGACTGGTCTTTACCAGAAAGTGGCAAACTGTAGTGGAAATGAACTGTTTCCCTTTATAGAAAAGAAATTCTCAACATTTTTATTGGAATATAGTTGCTTTACAATGTTGTGTTAATTCCTGCTATCAAGCAAAGTGGCTCAGCTATCTGAGCCCCTCAGCAAAGTGGCTCAGCTATATCCCCTGTTTTTTTGGATTTCCTTCCCATCTAGGTCATGACAAAAGATTGAGAAGAGTTCCCTGTGCTATGCAGTAGGCTCTCGTTAGTTATCTATTTTATATGGAGTAGTGTATATATGTCAATTCCAGTCTCCCATTTCATCCCTCACCCTTACCCTCCTTGGGGCCCATGTATTTGTTCTCTATGTCTGTATCTCTGTTTCTGCTTTGCAGATAGGTTCGTCTGTACCATTTTTCTAGATTTTTCATACATGTGCCTTAATATACAGTATGTGTTTTTAATGCTGTTTTGTTCTGCACCAGAAGTAAACGCTTTGCTCACATGGTGCCTCCATTTGCAAACATCCCATGAAGCAATATGGTACTGTGAATACTAACGTGGCCTCTAGAGTCAGCCAGGCAACTCGGGTTGAAGACTCAACTTTTCTACTTGGACACTGTGCTTTTGTGCATGTGAGTCCATCTCCTTGGGTTTTTTTTTTTTTTTTTNGACATAAGAGACACAGGTTTGATCGCTGGGTCAAGAAGATTCCCTGGAGGGGGACATGGCAATCCACTCCAGTATTCTTGCTTGGAGAATCCCATGAACAGAGGAGCCTGGTAGACTATAATTCATGGGGTCGCACAGAGTCAGACAGGCCTGAAGCAAGTTAGCACGCGCACACACACGTTGAAAGGAGAATAACAAAATGTACAATGCAGAAAAATCAAGGGCTGTATGCAGCGCTTTGAAAGGTCACTATTTTGCTCAGAAAGCCAGGAGCAGACCATGACGTGTTTTCTGTAGGTGCTGGGACTTTATCCTGTGAACATCAAAAAACCAGTAAAGTTGTAAGCACAAGCAGATCTGCATTTTGAGAACTCAGGCAGCAGCCGAGAATATGATCCAGAGCCAGAGTCATGAGAGAAAGATGCCTTTGCCACAATCATCCAGGGCAGAGGAAGAGGCAAAGCATCAGGATCACTAAGAGGACTCCGTCTCAGAAGACTGGCAGCTGGTCCGTCTAACAGGACATAAAGAAAAACAGCTTCTGCAGGGGAAGTTTGTAAGTTCATCTCAGGTCTTGCTGTGGATCAGGGAATGACTGACCAGTAGGCAGTTAAAATGGATACCATTAGCAACAAATACCATAATAAGATTAAGATCAAGTATGTCTCAGATGCTCCCCCCAGCCACCAACTGGTAATTTTTCCAAAAACAAACAAGCTTGATTTGGCATGAATTCTTTTTAGTGACATGGATGCCATGAAAATGCATGGAACTTCAAATAAGAACAATGGATAACAACTGGTGACTTCCATTTCCTTTTTGCAGCATTTACAAACCATCTGCTTAACATTCTATTTAATAACAAAAATCCATGGCAACTCAATCGTTCGTATGTTTTAGAAATTATCTTTTCTCTCTCTCTCTCTTTTTTTTTTTTTTGAAAATCGAAGCATTGTGTATCTCTAAATGTCTTCATTATGTTAGCCTCCATAATTCCTAAGAAATGAATGACAACTTTTTGGCATTCTACCTGCGCATCTTCTCAGGACTCAGGGATGCTGTTCTTTCACGTCTGGGGTTTGATCTCACTAAAAGCAATGAATTCTTCATTTGTTACCCTGAGCTAGAGTGGCTTGGAATTCCTTTTTTAAACTGCTTGTTTAGGTTTTCCAATTTTGAAATTATTTTTCTGGGTAATGAGTATGAAAACAAAGTAGGACTTGAGCAGTTCTGCTTTTTCTTTGTCAGAAACAATCCTTGTTTCGTGTCTCTAACACATTATATCAAAATTGACATGTTACTATCCTTAACATTTTGGAGAGTCTTGGTATATGCTTGTCTTCAGGTTTCCTAAGACTGGTCACACTGATTTATGCCACTCTTGTATTCAGTCTTAGCCCTGTGTCCCTCCCTCCATGTTTTATGAATATGCCACCTGTGGACCTTTTATCTGAGATCCTCAGTACATCCTCACTGAAGAATATGTGTAAGAGCAATGTCAGAGTGATGTTATTTAGACCAGCCTGTGTTTCGTGCCAGTTAGCGTTTTTGATAAAACTAATATCTATCTTTTCCCTTCACAATTTTCAGTCTAATTTTTCCAAGCCCAGTGAATATGTCTGGTAATAACAAATATTCCTGACATCAAACCCCAGGATGACAGTCACTTCCTTTAACATTCAGATCACCATCATATACCCATGTGTTCTCCTCTTTGTTGGTGATGCTGCTGCTGCTAAGTCACTTCAGTCGTGTCTGACTCTGTGCAACCCCATAGACGGCAGCCCACCAGGCTCCCCCATCCCTGGGATTCTCCAGGCAAGAACACTGGAGTGGATTGCCATTTCCTTCTCCAATGCATGAAAGTGAAAAGTGAAAGTAAAGTCGCTCAGTCATGTCTGACTCTTAGCGACCCCATGGACTGTAGCCTACCAGGCTGCTCTGTCCATGGGATTTTCCAGGCAAGAGTACTGGAGTGGGGTGCCATTGCCTTCTCCGTTGTTGGTGATAGTTAAGCCCCAAGTCCAAGTGCATTGTATTCTCAAACTTCTGAGTGATAAACTTACCTCCANCCAGGCTCTTCCGCCCATGGGATTTTCCAGGCAAGAGTACTGGAGTGGGGTGCCATTGCCTTCTCCATTACTAGAATACTGGAGTGGGTTGCAGTAACTCTAGAAGCTGGCAAAAGCAGGTATGAGTTCTCTAGAGCCTCCAGAAGAAAGGCAGACTTGGCAGCCTTTTGATTATAGAACTTCTGACCTCTAGAATTGTGAGAGCATGCATTTGTGAGTGCATGTGTGTTTATTGAGGTGAAGTTTACATACATAAAATTAACCACTTAAAAATGATCAGTGACATGTAGTACGTTTTCCAAGTTGTACAACCCCTAATTTGTCTGGTTCCAAAACCTTCCCATTACACCTAAAGGAAACCTTGTACCTATTCAGGAGATGCTTCTCATACTTCTGTTCCCCCTTTTCCCCTGGTTTCCCCCTTTTCCCCTGGTAACCACCAAGCTGGGTTCTGCTGTATGGACTAATCTATTCTGGGTATTCCACATAAATGGAATATTATATAATATGTGGCCTTTTGTATCTTGCTTCTTTCACTTACCGGGATGGTTTTGAGGTTCATCCATGTTATAGCCCATCTCACCTTCATCTTTTGTGCCTGAATAATATTCCATTGGGTGAATGTGCCACGGTTTGTTTATCCATTCGTCTACTGATGAATATGTGGGCTGTCTGGACCTTTTGGCTCTCCTGACTAGTGCTGCTATGCACATGCATGTACACATCTATACTTGAAAGAAAAGAAAGGGAAAGAAAGTGAAAGTGGCTCAGTCATGTCTGACTCTTTGGGACCCTGTGGACTGTAGCCCACCAGGTTCCTCCCTCCATGGGATTCTCCAGGCAAGAGAACTGGAGTGGGTTACCATTGCCTTCTCCAGGGGATCTTCCTGACCCAGGGATCAAACCCAGGTCTCCCGCATTCCAGGCAGACACTTAGCCACCAGGGAAGCACATCTATACTTGAGAATCTGTTTTCAAGTCTTTTGGATGTAAACCTAGGATTGAAATTGCTGGATTGTGTGGTAACTCTATGTTTCACTTTTAACAGCCAAACTGTTTAGCAACTGAATCACTCTGTAGTCCCATCAGCAATCTCCAAGGGTTCCAATTTCTCTACATCCTTCTCAATACTTACTCTTTCATTTGTCCTCTTAAAAAATTTAGCTATCTTAATGGGAATGAATGGTATCTTACTGTGGTTTTTGAATTGCATTTCCCAGTGACTAATGCTATTGAGCATGTTGACCATTTGTGGTCATGTGCTTGTTGACCATTTGTATATCTAATTTGGAGAAAAGTCTTGAAGTCCTTTGCCCATTTTTTGTTTGTTTTTTATTCTCAACATTTTATTTTTAAACTTTAAACTTTTTATTTTGTATTGGAGTACAGCCAATTAACAATGTTGTGGTGATTTCAGGTCAACAGAGAAGGAACTCAACCATATATATACGTTTTCATTTTCCCGCAACTCCCCCCTCCTATCCACTTTTGCCCAATTTTTAACTGGATTTTTAGTTTCCCCAAGTTGTGGGAAAGATGCTCTGGGATTCTGGGTCATAGGAATTAATGGACAGTCCATTTGAGACATTTCTTTTATGATGTATGTATTCACATTTCCTTCAGTTGTTATGTCTCTGATTTAAGAGGGAAGAGTGGCTGGTATAGCCTGAGGAATGTTCAGTGCCTAGGTCAGAAGAGAGCAGACTTCCTTGATGTCTATTACCGCTAAGACTACATGTAAACAAAACAGAAGTGCTATTACCAGAAGAAAGGCAGATGGGTACTAGAAAGGCAAAAGCAGAAGGGACCCACATGGGCATACAAGTAGGTAATAGTTCAGGAAAAGAAGCAAACAAAACATAATGTGAGGGACTTAAAAGCTCTGATAGCTCAAGAGCTGTAATTATAAGGAAGACATAGCAGAAGACAAGCACCATGGATAGGCATCTCATGCTCCATCATTATTGCCAGAGCATCTGGAGTAAAAGGTGATGATCCTATTTGTTCTGCACTGGTCATGCCCCGCTTCAGATAAGGAACTCCATTTTGTGCTCACCACCTTGAGGGTCGTACAGGCAAAATAGAATGTGTTCAAAGGTGAGAGGCCAGGAGGCTGGATTCATGCCATTAGAGTAATGGTCAGAGGGACTGGCATGTTTACCTGAATAAGTAAAGATTCTAGGCAAGAAGATGTAAATTGGGATAAATGAATTCAAAATGGGGAGGATCAAGACCAAGATCTAAGTAGTTGAAGGAAATAGAAATCTATTTCTTATTTACATCACAATTCTGTTAGGTCTGTGATGGAAGAGCTGAGTTTCATTTCTTGGATCAGATGTCTCCAAATTCCTTCAGACCTTTGCCTCCACATGGAGTTAGGGAAGGGGAGAAAAGAACGTCTGTACGTGTATCTGTGTTCTTGGACCATGGCGGGCAGTTATGGGCTAAAACTCATTCACGTGAATACACCTGCTTCAAGGAATGCTGGGAAATGTAGTCTTATTCAGAAAGAAATGGTGACACGGACATTAGTGGGCATGATCACTTTCTCAGGGCTGCACAGAGTGGGCCCACAACTCTGGGAAAGCAAGGTATATTAGTTATTGATCCTCTAGTAGGAAAAAGTAGGAAGCAAATAAGAATGCCTGCCTTTGCTCTTTTGTTCTCATTATCCTGGCCTCTTCATCATCTTCTCTTGTCATTTCTTTCTCTTTTCCTTCACCTTCACTGGTTTTAATTTTGTGTTGACTCTGACTTTATGACTTATGAAACTTGCTTCTTTTTTCCTGCCTCTCTGTGATTTTTATTAATTATGAATAATTAATGAATTATGACTATAACATACACAGTGGGTAGAGCAAATTAATATCTCATGGTCCAAATGTGCCTTGAAATCTTGGCAAGTTCAGGTGTGTGTGTGTGTGTCTGTGTGTGTGTCTGTGCGCATGTGTGTGTGCATGCACACCTGTTTAAACGTTGTATAGTATCCAGTAAAATTTGAGATATATTTTTTTCCTTGAAATATCATAAAACCTGACCACTCCAGGTCTGCATGCCCATAAGAATAGCAAGAATAGGAGGTATGCATTCTCCATGCTGCCAAGCTCTCTTAATCCCTTTTGCTTCTGAATGCTGAGACCTAAAGTCAGTTTCCACTTAACACATTTGTACAGTGTGTGTGTGCTTTTTTAAAAGGACTCTTCTCTTATGATCCCTTCCTGACTGTTGTGGGCACTTGAGTTTGGAATCAGTGGCTTTTCCTATAGCTACTTCCTCTGAAATATCGGTTAGATGGGGGTGGGGGGATTGCAGCACTAGAGACAAGATAGGATGAGGGTGGGGTTGGCCAAAGGATGCCAGGATGTTTATTCCATGTGCAGGGGAGCCCAGCTGATAGTATATAGAACAGTGGTCTCCAAACCTTGATTGTGTACCTCATCAGAAAAATAATTTTTGCAAATGTACCTTCAAAGTAGGAGTTATTACTTAAAAATTATATGTATATACTCCTGTTATTTCCAGATGCAGTATACTCTCAAAGTCATAAAGAAGACTGTAAGTCCATATTCCAAATAATTTTCATTATAATTTTCAATTTCTGGGCCAACTTTTTGGTTGGCAGATGTACATTCTTAATGGCATCTCTAATTAGCAGTTTCTTGGCATTATTTAAGCTTCGTACATTTTGTGATGGTTAGTTCAATTGAACTAGATAATGCATTCCATAAATTCTGTGACATACACTTCTCAGCATATGGCAGCGAGCTGAATGGGAATGAAAAAGTTGGTTCACCTCTGTCAACCCTTCCTGATTTGCACAATTTTATTTCCACTCTTTTCTTAGGAATTCATTCATCCTGATGGGAAGCCATCTGAGAGATGTAGGTACTTGTATGTGTTTAGATTTTGAAATTTTAGATAAAATTAACATAAATAGAGGTTTTAGAAACATTAATTAATGGGACAAACAAGGATCTGTGTGTGTGGTGGGCGGGGGTATCTTAGAGGGCAGGAGATATGTAGAGCATAATAGGATCTCATTGTAGCCTTATAAACACTAGACACAGTAGTTAGTAAGTATATTCAACCTCTGCCCATACCCACACTCAGATGTGGGTCAGTTGACTGTACTTCCCCAGACAGTCTGTAGATTCAGTGCAATCCCCATCAAATTACCAATAGTATTTTTTCACAAAACTAGAACAAATTATTTTAAAATTGTATGGAAACACAGATGTCCCCAAATAGCTGAAACAATTTTGAGAAAGAAGAATGGAGCTGGAGTTATCCTACTCTCTGACTTCAGACTATACTACAGAGCTGCAACCATAGTGTGGCACTGGTACAAAACAGAGACAAGATCAACGGAATGGGATAGAAAGACCGGAAATAAACGCATACACCTATAGTCAATTAACCTATGACAAAGGAGGCAAGTATTTACAATGGAGAAAAGACAGTCTCTTCAGTAAGTGATGCTGGGAAAACTGGACAACTGCAAGTGAAAGAAAGAAATAGAACATTTTTAAATATCATGTACAAAAATAAACTCAACAATTGGGTACTGTAAAATATTTAGAAAAAAGCATGAGCAGAACACTTTTTTTTTTTGGAACACTCTGACATAAATCACAGCAATATCTTTTTGAATCCATCTCCTAGTATAATGGGAATAAAAACAGAAATAAATAAACGGGACCTAATCAAACTTAAGTTTTTGCATAGCAAAAGAAGCCATTAACAACCTACAAAATAGGAGAAAATTTTTGTTAATGGTGCTACTGAGAAGAGATTAATCTCCCAAAATATAAACAACTAATGCAGCTCAATATTAAAACCCCAAATCAGAAAATAGGCAAAAGACCTACATAACCATTTCTGCAAAGAATATGTACAGATAGTCAAAAGGTGCATGGAAAGATGCTTAACATTACTAGAAATGAAATCAAGACTATAGTGAGGTATCACCACCCACTGGTTACAATGATCATTATCAAAATATGTACAGACAGTAAATGCTGGAAAGGATGTGGAGAAATGGAAACCATCTTACACTGTCGATAGGAATGTAAATTGGTATAGCCACAATGGAGAACAGTATGGAGGTTCCTCAGAAAACTAAAAAGAGAGCTACCATATGATCCTGCAGTCTCTCTGCTGGACATGTATCTGGAGAAAACCATACTTCAGAAAGATACATGTGAGAACAAGATGGAGGAGGAATAGATGGATGTGTAGTACTTTTCTCTCCATGGATACATCAGGAATACACCTTCAGACACAGAAGTGCATGCCAAACACCAGCTGAGAGCAGACAGGAGTACCCGACCAGAGGAAAACAATATATAGAAACACGCAGAACTCGGTAGGAGGAAGGAACTAGGGGGAAAAACAGGAGTGTTAGTGGGACTGGACCTGTCCCCGGAGGATGGGGGAACTGAAGCAGGGGTCCGATTCCCATATTGGGCCAATTGTCTGAGTCAGAGGAGAAACTTTTAAGGCTGAGGGTGAAACAGCTGATTTATGGCAGCCTAAACGGAATGAGGTCCCCTGGAAGGCACAGCGGCTGGGTGCTGAAGTTAGGGATTGTGGAGCAATCCCAGGGCAAGGGCTGCTGTTGACTGTAGAGAGATGGATCTAGGAGATGTGAGGGAGGAGATGGTGGTGGGAAACGCCTGTAGAGGAAAGCCAGGCAGCCATGGAAGCAAGGCGATACTGCTGAGTCACGCGAAGGGGGTGGAGCCATCACCATAACCTCTGTCTCCCCACACACCAGCATCAGCAGCTGAACAACAGAGAGGTTGGCCCATCAAATGCCCGACGCACTGAACTACAGAGTGAGACCCCACCCAGAGTACTCCTTTAAGTGACTGATGCAGGGAACTACAGAGTAGGACCCCACCCAGGGTGCCCCTTTAGATGCCTGATGTGCCACTCTACAGAGTAGGACCCCAGCCAGAGGGGCCCCTTAAAGTGCCTGACACACCGAACAACAAACAAGGACCCCAGGCAAGGGAGCCCTCTAAGTGCCTGAATGGGCCGAGCTACAGAGAAAGACTGACCAAAGAGGCCTTCTGATTGCCAGCTAGAAGAGGCTTGAAAAAAGACTCCGATAGGGCCATAACTTCTGCGGGGGAGGCAGTCCATGTTCCTGCACACTTGGCACCGCCAGAGTCCCTGCAAGTCAAGCGGCTGCACCACCTTCATGCTTGACTCTCACTGGGGCAGAGCTACCACAGGCAAAAAAAGTCTTGCGTCTATGCACCCAGGGTTGCTTCAGTCGTGTCCAACTCTTGTGACCCTGTAGACTGTGGCCTGCCAGGCTTCTCTGTCAAGGGGTTCTCCAGGCAAGAATACTGGAGCGTATTGGCCAATACTGGTTGCCATACCCTGCTAGAGCACTGTATTTCCTGCTGCTCTAGCCACAACTCCCCTGAGTACCTGATGCTGCTGGAACCCCTGTGACCCAAGCAACTGCACCACCTCCACACCTGGCCCTCACAGGGGCAAACCCAGGTCCTCCAGGGCAGCCCCATGAGCAAACCCCAGCGGATGACCCACATGTAGTGGTAAAAAAACCACAGTTGAAACCCAGGGGCAGTGTGGCTAAGGAAGAAGACCCAAAACCTCCCCACCAGCTGTACAAGTTGCAGATTAAATCCACACGATCAATTAGGCAGACTCTATGTCTATGGAATATATAAAAGGTCATTGAGAGCTCCCACAGAAGGAAATACACTAGTTCTGAGAGCTGTGGACATTGGAGGCAAGAACACACAGGAGTAGAACCAGAGTAGAATCCGAGCTGCTCCCACAGCAGGTCCAGAGATCAGCACAGTGTTGGAGGGCATCCTAGGGAGGTGAGGTAGACTGACTTGCAGCAAAAGAAAGGTCTCTGACAGGAGTGACTCAAGAAAAATATTTGTTATTCTTATGTTTTGACTTGTTCTATAGATTCTTCTGGATTTTTTTGTTTTCCCCCTCTGTTGTAGTTGTTGATTTTACTGGCACTATGAAATCTAATTAAGCTTTTGAGATTTTTTCTCAGTCACATTTTTTATTGTTGTTATAAACCTCTGTCTCTGCGTTGGGCTTTTGCAGTTCTGTGGAGTTTCCCTTTTTTTCTTCTCTTCTCTTTTTTAAATTTTAACTTTTTAAACCTATTATTACTTTTCTACATTTCTTCCTGTTTGCTTTTGCTACTGTTCTTTTCCCCTTGCAGTTAATCTTTAATGTATATAAATCTTCTTTATCTACCTCTATTTAACTNTTTCTTCCAAGGAGTAAGCGTCTTTTAATTTCATGGCTGCAGTCACCATCAGCAGTGATATTGGAGCCAAAAAAAAAAAAAAAAAGTCTGACACTGTTTCCCCATCTATTTCCCATGAAGTGATGGGACCAGATGCCATGATCTTTGTTTTTTGAATGTTGAGCTTTAAGCCAACTTTTCACTCTCCTCTTTCACTTTCCTCAAGAGGCTTTTTAGTTTCTCTTCACTTTCTGCCATAAGCAAACCCTAAAGATAGTATCAAAAAATTACTAGAGCTAGTCAGCGAATTTAGCAAAATTGCAGGATACAAAATCAACACATAGAAATCACCTGCATTTCTATATACGAACGGAGAAAAATCAGAAAGAAATTAAGGAATCAATTCCATTCACCATTACAACACAAAGAATTAAATATCTAGGAATAAACTTACCTAAGGAGACAAAAGAACTGCACACAGACATTTGTAAGACACTAATGAAAGAAATCAAAGATGACATCAACAGATGGAGAGAGATTCCATGTTCCTGGGTAGGAAGAATCAATATTGTGAAAATGACTATACTGCCAAATGCAATCTACGGATTCAATGCGATCCCTATCAAATTACCAATAGTAGTTTTTTTCTCAGAACTAGAACAAAAAATTTCACAGTTCATATGGAAACACATAAGACCCTGAATAGCCAAAGCAGTCTTGAGAAAGAAGAATGGAGCTGGAGGAATCAACCATTCTGACTTCAGATTATACTACAAAGCTACAGTCATCGAGACAGTATGGTACTGGCACAAAAACAGAAACGTAGACCAATGGAACAAGATAGAAAGCCCAGAAATAAACCCATGCACCTATGGGCACCTTATTTTTGACAAAGGAGGCAAGAATATACAATGGGGCAAAGACAGCCTCTTCAATCAATGATTCTGGGAAAACTGGACAGCTACATGTAAAATAATGAAATTAGAACACTTCCTAACAGCATACATAAAGATAAACTTGAAATCAATTAAAGACCTAAGTGTAAGGCTATAAACTATATAGCTATAAAACTCTTAAGAGGAAAACATAGGCAGAGCACTAGATGACATAAATCAAAGCAAGATCCTCTATGACCCTCCTCCTAAAATAATGGAAATAAAAACAAAAGTAAACAAGTGGGATCTGATTAAACTCAAAAGCTTTTGCATAGCAAAGGAAACTATAAGCAAGGTGAAAAGACAACCCTCAGAATGGGAGAAAATAATAGCAAATGAAACTGACAAAGGATTAATTTCCAAAATATACAAACAGCTCATGCAACTCAATTCCAGAAAAACAAAGAACCCAATCAAAACGTGGGAAAAAGACCTAAACAGACATTTCTCCAAAGAAGACATACAGGTGGCTAATGAACACATGAAAAGATGCTCAACATCACTCATTATTAGAGAAATGCAAATTGAAATCACAATGAGATATCACCTAACACCATTCAGAATGGTCATTGTCAAAAAGTCCAGAAAGAATTATTTCTGGAGAGGGTGTGAAGAAAAAGGAACGCTCTTGCACTGTTGGTGGGAATTTAAATGGATGCAGCCACTATGGAAGATGGTATGGAGATTCCTTTAAAAACTAGGAAGAAAACTACCATGTGACCCAACAATCCCACTCCTAGGCATATACCCTGAGGAAACCAAAGTTGAAAAAGACACATGTATCTCATTATTCCTTGCAGCAATATTTACAATATCTAGAACATGGAAGCAACCTAGATACCCATTGACATATGAATAGATAAAGAATTTGTGATACATATACACAATGGAATATTACTCAGCCATAAAAAGGAACACATTTGAGTCAGTTCTGATGAGGTGGATAAACCTAGAACCTATTATACAGAGTGAAGTGAGTCAGAAAGAAAAAGATAAATATCATATTCTAACACACATGTATGGAATCCAGAAAATGGTACTGAAGAGTTTATTTACAGGGCAATAGTGGAGAAACAGACATAGTGAATAGACTTATGGACATGGGGAAACGGGAGGAGAGGGTGAGATGTATGGAAGAGNAAAGATAAATATCATATTCTAACACACATGTATGGAATCCAGAAAATGGTACTGAAGAGTTTATTTACAGGGCAATAGTGGAGAAACAGACATAGTGAATAGACTTATGGACATGGGGAAACGGGAGGAGAGGGTGAGATGTATGGAAGAGTAACATGGAAACTTTCATTACCATATGTAAAATAGATAGCTGACAGGAATTTACTATATGTCTCAGGAAACTCAAAGAGGGCCTCTGTGTCAATCTAGATGGGTGGGATGGGGTGGTAGATGGGAGGGAGGTTCAAATGGCAAGGGATATATGTGTCCCTATGACTGATTCATGTTGAGGTTTGACAGAAAACAAAATTCTATAAAGCAATTATCCTTCAATAAAAAATAAATTAATAAAAAAAAGATACATGCACCCCAGTGTTCATTGTAGCACTGTTTATAATAGCCAAGACGTGGAAACAACCTAAATGTCCATCGACAGATAAAGGGATAAAGATGTGGTGTATATTGGGATATTACTCAGCCATAAAAAAGAATGAAGTATTGCCATTTGCAGCAACATAGATGGACCTGTAAATTGTTATAGTAAGTCATAAAGACAAATCCCATATGCTATCACTTATATGTGGAATCTAAAAAATGATACAAATGAACTTATTTACAAAAACAGTCTCACAGTTATAGGAAAAACAAAATCTTATGTTTACCAAAGGGGAAAGGTAGGGGCAGGAAAGGATAAATTAGCGATCTGAGAGTACCATATACCCATGCCTATGTATCTTGCCTGGAGAATCCCAGGGATGGGGGAGCCTGGTGGGCTACTGTCTATGGGGTCGCACAGAGTCGGNAAAACAAAATCTTATGTTTACCAAAGGGGAAAGGTAGGGGCAGGAAAGGATAAATTAGCGATCTGAGAGTACCATATACCCATGCCTATGTATCTTGCCTGGAGAATCCCAGGGATGGGGGAGCCTGGTGGGCTACTGTCTATGGGGTCGCACAGAGTCGGACACGACTGAAGCGACTTAGCAGCAGCAGCATATATAATATAGATAAACAACAAGAACCTACTGTACAGTGCAGGGGCCTATACTCAATATTTTGTAGTAACCTATATGGGGAAAGAATCTGGAAAAAATGGATATATGTATGACTGAATCTCTTTCCGGTCACTTGAAATTCATACAACATTGTAAATCAACTATTTTCCAGTTAAATTTTTTTTTTAACTGAAAAAGTGGGTCAGTTGGAGACACACAGAATGAATATGAAAAGATTTTTAAAAATCTTCACCTCCTCAGCCAAAATAAAAATAATTAAAATCCCAAACAGAAGTTTACTGGAATTTCATGAACTTACAAAGAAAGCATTTGTTTTGGAATCTGGAATCAGAGGAGTCCAGATCCCTCAAATGGGCTGCTGTTTTTGTTGTTGCCAAAGCTTCCACATTTCCCAGCTGCCTGTGATTTATCTGCCTTCTTCACTGAAGGCCTAATGACCTCAGGATTACATTTAATGCTTTCTTGTCTCTCTTGTTTTCTTTCTTCCCATCCCTCCAAACTTGAACTCTTTAAGCCCTTGCCTCCTTTTCCTGAGCAGATTGGAAAAAAAAAAAAACAAAAACCCAAAAACAAAAGCTTTGCTGTCTCTTACATTGTTTGGGAATTAGGCCTGTTGGAGATGCGGTAAAGCTCTTGCTTATCCCAGGACACCTAGGCCTAGTGGGGAAGTCCCTGTGTGTCTATGTGCAGTGTGACCAGAACACGTTTCAGATACCAGCACTGCAGAAAGCAGTGGGGAGCCTTTGACATAATTGAGTGGAGATGTGAAAACCCAACCCTACCAGCCAGACCTGGTTTCTATCCATACAATCCGTGGTTTTGAGCACCTTCTGGAAATTCTCAATATCCTGAGCAATGCAGTCATAATCAAGACCAGGCCTCTGACGTTATGGAGGTCAACTTCTTATGGCAAATAAGGTATGAAGACAGATACTTAAGCCACCACATATACCTTATTTTGTTGTTCTTGTTTAGTTGCTAAGTCATGTCCCAACTCTTGTGACCTCATGGACTGTAGCCTGCCAAGCTTCTCTGTCCATGGGATTTCCCAGGCAGAAATACTGGAATGGGTTGCCATTTTCTTCTCCAGGGGATCTTCCTGACCCAGGGATTGAACCCAGGTCACCTGCGTTGGCAGGTCTGAGCCACCAGGGAAGCCCATAGATACCTTATACAACCACTGAAATACATAGGAGGTGTCACATGATAAGAGGGAAGTGAGGGATTAGATTTTATGGCAGCTGAATTGATGAGGCGAAGAGGATTGTGTTTGAGAAGTTGAATATTTGTCAGGTGGACAAGGGAAAAGGAAAAGACATTTGGATAGATACAACAGCTTACACAGAGTGGTTGTGCAAACTGGCATCGACTGTTGGCTGACTACAGGGCCAAGGGGCTGGGCAGGATTGCAGGAGAATCAGGTGGACAGCAACTGAGGACCCTGGATTTTATCCTGATGGACAGTGTTTCCTAAGCCAGAGTCTCTATGCCTGGAACGCAAAGTGGTGGAGGAGAGAGAAATCCATGAGCTGAGGGAGAAAGATTAGTACAGTTGTAGAACGCAGTGATGAAGGCGAGAATATTAGTGGGTGAGTGACTGACCACAGTGCAACACAGAGGGCCTGCTGAGATTGTAAACTGAAATTTGAATAGTAGCACGCAGCTCAGATATACTGTAGCTGCTTTGGGGCTTTCATGTGCAAAGTAGGATTAATTCACGGTTGGGGGACTTCCCTGGCAGTCCAGTGGTCAGGACTCAAGTGCTTCCACTGCAGGGGCACGGTTTTGACCACTATGAATGACGATCTCACATGCTGCATGACCCTCCGATCCCCCCAAAAAAACAACAGGTTGGAGGGACACTGAAAGGTGAAAGTAAAATGCCTGTGAAAAGGAGTTAGAATGGTAGGACACATGCTCCAGACTGTGTAGGAAAGAAAATGAAGCCAGGAGGGAAAATAATGTGAGGAACACTGAGGGTTTCGAGGAACCCATGGTACAGATGAGCTGCAAGGAGCCAGGCTGACCTGAAGCTGTGGTCAGAGGGTAGGGTGAAGAATTTCTGATTTCACAAGTGTAAGGTTCCAGTTGGGATCCCAGACTTTTCCTGCACTTCTAAGCTTGACCTGTCCCCCCTGCTGAATTTGTTTAAGAGACCCATCAACAGATGAAATTGGGTGCTGGGAGAATATAACAAGTGTCCACAGGAATGTGGAGTCAAGGTTTCTTTCAGGGGTTCAGGAACGCTGGGGCCTTACTGTGGGAAGAGAGCCTCCTGTTACTTAAGATTCGACTTCAGTGACCTGCCTTATTCATCAGGCATTTGTATCCTGAAAGGGAGAACCTCTTTGGGTGGATTTTGTCATCCAAACCAAAGTCTTTTGCACGAGTTCTCCTCTGAAAATGGACCTTGTTTATGTTTTGCCAACGTGTCATTGACCATGACTAGGATCCAGGTCCAGGTCAATTCTTTGTGGCAGAAAACCCGCTACAGCAGTTAGTATGCACGGGCCCATTGTGCATGTTATTCACAACCACCTCATGAAGTAGATACTATTATTAACTTTATTGTTCTTTCTCTTTGAGATACTGATTTCGTTTCCTTTGAAAATATATCCAGAAATGGAATTGCTGTATCATACGGTAGTTCTGCACCCACTCCAGTACTCTTGCCTGAAGAATCCCATGGACAGAGGAGCCTAGTGGGCTGCAGTCCATAGGGTCACAAAGAGTCGAACATGACTGAAGCGACTTAGCACACACACATGCAAGGTAGGTCTATTTTCAGTTTTTTTGAGGAACTTCCAATCTATTTTCCATAAAACTTATACCAGTTTACATTGCACCAACAGCGTGCAAGGGCTCTCTAGTACCTTCATTTCACACAGGAGGAAACTGAGGTACAGAGTGTTGAATAACTTACCTGTGTGCACATAGCCTGGAAATGGCAGTGCCAGCTTATCTGGCCATGGAGTCCGTGTGCTTATCTTCTCTGTGTGGCTGCGTCTGCAAAGAAATGATTCTAAGCTTGTTTCTTCAAAGGTTTGTGGTTCCCTCCCACAGCCTGTCACGGCCTAGCACATAACCAAGGTTTCTTGTGATCCCTGTAATGCGGGTCCTTCTCCTCCCCCTTCACTCCAGCCAAGCCTATGAAAATGGCGGGTGGATCTCCAGTACTTCTCTGGGGGTGATGAAGTTTATCATTCAAACTGAGACAGTCTGAGAGTGAATGTGGACGCTGTGAATAGCTTTGCTAGCCCCACAGGCACAAATGAGGACTGTCTGGAGCAAAGCACCTCATATGGTCACTCTAGTGATATATTATAAATTACATGAGAATTGGAAGTTGCTGTAAGTAGACCCATGATATTTCTGATCTGCCAGAGGGAGACAAACTTCCCAAACCCAAATTCTAAAAGATCTGGTTCATAATAGGTGCTTAATAGATGGGGTTTCATTATATTCCAAAGAGATGTGTGGAGAAGGACAGAAGTATTGGGTTGGCCAAAAAGTTCATTCAGGCTGTTACTTTTTGGCCAAGCCAGTACATAGCCAGATGTAAATAAGGGGCAGAGCGAGGAAGTGCCAAGAAGCTACTCCTAGCAGTAACTTCTCTCCAAGCTTTTTGCAGCTGAATAAACTAATGTTTGCTGTTAAACTGAAGAAATTACTCAGCAGACCCAAAGGAAATTTATTAAACCTTGTTTTTGCCTCTGTCTCTGAGACTGTCATTAAAATATCTGTACCTGGGGAAGAGTTTGGGGTCCACTCAGCATGTCCTACTGTAGAAAGGCTAAAGGAGGAGTAATGGGTCGTGAAAAGCCCGAGACTAGGACTGCAAGCATCATCGAGATTGCCTTTGAATTTGCAGAGCAAACTGCTTTACAAAACCAGGGGAACTTGATTATTGGGAAATTGAAAGAACATGGCCCAAGGGGTTCCCAGATGGCGGCGTGGTAAGAAAGCCATCTGCCAATGCAGGAGACACAAGAGACGCAGGTTTGATCTCTGGATTGAGAGGATCCCCTGGAGGAGGAAATGGCAACTCACTCCAGTATTCTTGGCCGGAAAATTCCGTGGACAGAGGAGTCTGTCGGGCTGTAGTCCATGGGGTTGCGTAGAATCAGACATCTTTGAGCACGCATACATACACGCCCCGAGGTCACTGAGCAGACAGAAAACAAGCAGCTTGTCTCTGACTCTAAGCCTTTCTTCTCTGTTGTTGGAGGAGGGCAGGGCTTGGGACACCCCCTTTCCTAGAGAGTCTAGTCCCAGTGGTACTGGGGCTTGGGGGAACAGTTACAGTTTATGAGAGAGGGCAAGTTGTTCATGCAGGCACAAGGTATTCTCACCTGAAGACAGCAGCTTCACCTGCTATGCTCCTTTGCACTCAGCTGTACCCAGCCTTAGAGGAAAGACCCCTCATTTTTGCAGGGTGCCAGAGGGCCAGCCACATAGTTTGGTATTCCAACTTTACAGGAGCAGCAGAGGATGAGACTAATGACAAGACTTTAGTGATCCTGGTTGGAGGCAGCCTGTGCCATCTCCCAGCCTCCCAGGGCTACATACCCCAATAACAGGACAGTTATCTTAGGCATCATGACCAGTGTCACCTTATAGTCTGAGATAAGGGCCACAGTGTTCTCTAGGCCCAAGAGGCTTTTCTTGAGATGAGAGTTAATTTGGAAAGATTTATTATTATGAAAGCAATGAATTTCAAGTTTTACTAGAGTATTTTAGGTGAGTCCATAGTCTCTGCCCCTCTCAACCAACTGGTTCATTCCCTTTTCTGGTAATGAATCCTCTTTGTGTTTAAAACCTATTTCTTTTTTAAGAAAATCTTTGTATTGGGGTATAGGCAATTAACAGTGTTGTAATAGTTTCAGGTGAACAGTGATGAGACTGAGCCATACATATACATGTATCCATTCTCCTCCATCTCCGCTCCCATCCAAGCTGCCACATAACATTGAGCAGAGTTCCATATGTTATATACAGTAGGAAACTTACTTCTTTATAAGGTCAAAATATGTGCAGAAATAAGGCACTTAAGTATTTTAACTAAACTATGATATGGGAAACATTAAATGAGGGGAGGGTTTTAAGTGAGATAAGTGCTGGAAAAACAGTCATTACTGTTCAGACTGAGAATCCAGGTGTAATTGCATAAAAGTTTTTTTTTTTCACTCTCGTTCAACTTAAGAAATTTTGTCTTTTAAGGTAGCTAATCTATAAGATTGTAGCAACTTGTGACCAAACTTGTTCCTTTCATGTTATAGATTACTGTTTTTTCACTGTTATTCCAACAGCTGAGTCATATTGGAAACACAGTGTAGAACAAGTTCTAAACAAGTTTTTCAAATGATATAAAACTGTCATTGGCCCTAGACATAATACAGTTTACTGGAATTATGTGAGAGACCAGAGTCACTGAGTCACTGATGCAGAACAGTCCCAAAGGTCCTCATATAAAAGTGAGGCAAGACGTCATCTTGTTGCCATCATCATTCATCATTTCACTCCATCACCCTTATCCTGTTTGTGAGTTCTGATGATGAGTGTCTTCACATTAAAGTGATGGGAATGCTTAAAACGGTGAGAGAGAAGTATTTATGATTTCTTTGTTTACTTCCATAAAAAGTATGACTCCTTGGAGAAAAGAGTTTTGAGATCATTTTATGGGAAACACAAATTTACTACAGAGCTGTGTAAGCAGCTGAGCCAGACACTGGGGTACTGGGATCTATTGGGACATGAGGAAGTTATGAGTTTACCATTAAAATCAGCCCCCTGGAGCTCTGATCTCTGGTGTGACCAGAAATCTCAAAGAACCTCCTTCAAAATCTTTTTCTGTCTTCCTGCTTCTGGATTCTACCGAGAGCCCTCTTTGAAAGTGGTCAGTGAATAGGTTCCCAGAGTGTTTAATCTATAGATAGGAAATATCAGTAGTTTAAAGAGACTATGCTCAAATGACTAATTGTGTTGATGGTAACTAACTCTCTCCTGAGAGCCCTTTTGGCAAAGAGAAGTCTTATCTGACTTATGACAGCCTTGGAGTGGGGAGGGGCACTGTTGGAATATTGTTGGACTTGACTCTTTTTAAAAACACCTTGATTTTAATTCACTAAAGCCTTGTGGCTACCAGACCCATTCATTAAATGTCTGAATAGATGAAGGATAAGCTGTGTTCAAGGTCTGAGAACTGTACTCTGTTGTATTGCTATGCAAACCAAATGGGCAAAGCTCTGAACATTCATTTAGGGAGAATGGGATGTATCTGAAATTCTTTGAAGTGTAGTGTTTAAGATGAAGAGTATTTGCACCATACTCTTTTCCCCTGAAGAAATAAATTCAGGTGTTCAAGTTATGAGTTCTTGAGTGATTTAAACTTAAGATAAGGAATATTTTCCCCTCATTAACTCTTCAAACAGCCCATGGATCATATTAGCAAGTGCCTTGGTATCTAGCTTAAAGCTCTTAGTTTCCAATTGTTTAGAGGGCTGGGAATGTAATTGCTCCAAAGGAAACTCCTGTGTGATTTATTAGGTTTCATGCGTGCACATACTACTGCCTTATGGGAAACGTTAGCATTTAGCAAAGAAGAGGAATATGTTTCCAAGCTGTTTGCTGATAAAGTGGCATTCAGATGTTTGGCATTTTCAGGTTAGCATATCAGGCTCATATTTTCATAATGTCATTCACTCTGGAAAACATTTTCTTTGTTTGAGAGAACAGTCATAAATTAGGGAAGGTTTAAAGTTTTCATCCAATCCTTTTGTTACTGAGTTGTTATTGGATAGAATCATGGAGTATATGGCATCTCCATAGAAGTTTGAAGGGATAAGCATAGGTTTTTAGATCATGGAGATTATAAGAAATTGCTGACTGGGCAATTCAGTTGTGGTCATTATATAAGGAATGTGGATGAAATGGTGGGAAACATTAACCTCTAGGCTATGTCTAATTATTGGAGTTATAACACCACGTTAACTCTTTTTTAAAATAAAGCTCACAAATGCATCAGCTAGAAATCTTCAGTGGTAATATCATTAAATAGTGTTAATCAGTTTAGTTCAGTTCAGTCGCTCAGTTGTGTCCGACTCTTTGCGACCCCATGAATCGCAGCAAGCCAGGCCTCCCTGTCCATCACCAACTCCTGGAGTTCACTCAGACTCCTGTCCATCGAGTCAATGATGCCATCCAGCCATCTTATCCTGTTGTCTCCTTCTCCTCCTGCCCCCAATCCCTCCCAGCATCAGAGCCTTTTCCAACGAGTCAACTGCTTGCATGAGGTGGCCAAAGTACTGGAGTTTCAGCTTTAGCATCAGTCCTTCCAAAGAAATCCCAGGGCTGATCTCCTTCAGAATGGACTGGTTGGATCTCCTTGCAGTCCAAGGAACCCTCAAGAGTCTTCTCCAACACCACAGTTCAAAAGCATCAATTCTTCGGCACTCAGCTTTCTTCACAGTCCAACTCTCACATCCATACATGACCACAGGAAAAACCGTAGCCTTGACTAGACGGACCTTTGTTGGCAAAGTAATGTCTCTGCTTTTCAATATGCTATCTAGGTTGGTAATAACTTTCCTTCCAAAAAGTAAGCGTCTTTTAATTTCATGACTTCAGTCACCATCTGCAGTGATTTTGGAGCCCCCCAAAATAAAATCTGACAGTATTTCCACTGTTTCCCCATCTATTTCCCATGAAGTGATAGGATCAGGTGCCATGATCTTTGTTTTCTGAATGTTGAGTTTTAAGCCAACTTTTTCACTCTCCTCTTTCACTTTCATCAAGAGGCTTTTTAGTTCCTCTTCACTTTCTGTCATAAGGGTGGTGTCATCTGCATATCTGAGGTTATTGATATTTCTCCTGGCAGTCTTGACTCCAGCTTGTGCTTCTTCCAGCCCAGCGTTTCTCATGGTGTATTCTGCATAGTGTTAATAGTATAAGGTAAATGTTATCCTGTGAAAATAGACTGTTTTTCAAATTATTTCATTTTGATCTTCTTAAGCAGAAAAATAAAAATGATAAATATTTATGCTTTTGAATTTTAGATGGAAAGTAAAGTACCTCATATTTTTTAAAATTCTGGTAATTTGAACATTAAAAAATATTCAGGACACTATTATAGCTAACAAATAAAAATATGTCGGTTTTCCAAGAGCACCAGTCATAATTATTTTGATCTTCACTCTATCTGATCTCTGAGAAAATAGCAAAGCATCCTCTTGCTTTCAAGATCTCTCTCCTTTAACAAGTCATAATATAGAACTGAAAATACACAGCAATAGTTCTGTGCTTACAAGAACTTTTATGTTTAATTTAAAAATACGCAAGGAGGTTCAAGAGGGAAGGGACATATGTATATCTATGGCTGATGTATGGCAGAAACCAACACAATATTGTAAAGTAGTTATCCTTCAATTAAAAAGAAATTAATTAAAAAAGAAAGATATGCAATAATAGATGTTGTTTCAACATGTTTAAAATAAATGCTCATCATTACCAATTAAAAATTCCTTGCAGTGGCGTTTCAGCACCACGGATAGCACCACCTGGTGGTGACCCTATGACCCCAATTTTAGTCAGTCCACCTCTGACAAGGGTCTTTAGGTATGACTGTTGCCGTAAGGGCTTCCCCGGTGGCTCAGTGGTAAAGAATCTGCCTGCCAAAGCAGGAGACGCAAGAGACATGGGTTTGATCCCTGGTTCAGGAAGATCCCCAGGAGAAGGAAGTGGCAAACCACTGTAGTATTCTTGCCCAGAGAACTCCATGGACAGAGGAAGCTGGCAGGCTATGGTCTCTGGGATTGCAAAGCATCAGATACAACTAAGTGACTAAACAACAACAGTGTTGCCAAAAACAGTACTTATACTATTAGTGTTACATTAAAATTACCTGAAGAATATCCCTGTTTCCAGCCCCTACCACTCTGACCAATTAAACCAGATTATCTAGGGTGGGTTCTGAGCTTTAATTTAACTTCTTGAAACTTTCTAGCATTAAAACCAATAGCAAGTGATAATTTCTATGAGATGGTGTGGCTTTCTTCTAAAATAGAGATTTTTAAACTGAATGGCCTTTTAGAATTGCTCATGTAATTAAAAAATTATTACCTGGGCTTGTCTCTAAATATTGTAATTCAAGTAGCCTGAGCTGGGGCACAGACATCATTAGTTTTTAAAAAAAAATCATCTAGGTGATCCTAATTAGAAAGGGTTGATCAACAGTACTCTTCTGTTTAAAATTTATTTATTTTTAATTGAAGGATAGTTGCTTTACAGCATTGTATTTGTTTCTACCACATAACAGCACTCTTAAGTAAAACCTGGATTCAGTTTATTTTCATGTGGAAAGTTTAGGCAAATTTGATATTTCAGTAGGAGCCCTACATTCTAGAAGGAAAGCAGTGTCTAGTTTTCATGATATTGAACTTGAAGTTGAGAAACTTTGATTTTAGCCAGATTTGAAATCAAATGGGTCTCCAGCAGCTACTTTCTGTACCTTGCCTGGACCAAAACTCCAAGCCTAAATGTTGAGTAACAGCATGAAGTGTGAAATCCTTATGTTCCCATCTATTCAAATAAAAGAAAAAACAACAGTATGTACAATATATGGATTCCAGATTGTGTAAATGTTTCTTTCATTATTCTTAGCAGTACTGCCCCTGTGTACTTTAACTGTCTGTGTGCAAGCGTGCATGCTCAGTTGTGTCTGATTCTCCGTGACCCTATAGACTATAACCTGCCAGGCTCTTTTGTCCATGGGATTATCCAGGCAAGAATACTGGAGTGGGTTGTCATTTCCACCTCTCGGGGATCTTCCTAACAGGGATCAAACCCATGTCTCCTGCATTGCAGATGGCTTCTTTACTGCTTGAGCAGGGCCTCTTCATTTCACTTGAAATTACCAAACAGGTTCTTTGGTTCAGAAATGTGGCATGTAAAGTCGTGATTTCTCTCTGTCTTGCTTTGCCGTTATCCTTACACTGTAAATACCCATCAAGTCAAGCATATTCTTGTTGCTGAGACTAGTTTTTGCACCAAACCCTTGTTGACGTTCAGTGCCACCTTGTCCCCGGTATTCCCTGGGGGTCCACTCTTTTGCTAGGCAGATTGTGTGTTGCGTCGCCTTCCTCCCTGAGCTGAAACTAGTAGTATGTCAGCACCCAAGGGTTCCTCCCATCTCTGATCTGGTGACCATAGAGAAGCAGGCACAGGTTTAAATAAACAAATGGTGACAACTGGAGGATACAAGGAGTCCAGTTGTTTTTGGCCACTGACTGCCTTTGAACTTCGATGGTTCTCCACCTGACATGAAGCATATGAGTCTCGTAGAGGTTTTGATGAAAGATCTTTCTCATTCTATTGCTTATCCCTTTACCTTCCCTCCTCCCCACTTCACTCCCTCACAGAGGCTACAGGTGCCCTGGGAAGTGGAGCCAGCTTACTTACATTCAACGCCTTGAATGTAAGTCGATTACATCCCAGTGGAAGCTGAAACCTAGATCTTCACTATCAATGTTCCCCTTTCTACGTCTCCAACATTCTTTATACAGAAAGGTTTAACCTAGATTATTGTCTCGAAGTTTTCAAGGTTTGAGGAAAGTAATTTTCAAGCAGCATATTAAAGTAACCTATAAACTAATTTTAGCTGAAATAACTCACCAAGTATTCATTTAACACTAACAGTGTATTAATAACAGGCTTATTATTTATGGCTTCTACCTGCAGTTCCTGATCATTTATAGACCTGTGCTTGTCTCCCTGAAATATTATCTCCACAAAACTACCAATGAAACATATAGTAAATTATTGCTATAGCTCATTAAATTATGACCCCAAAACATTCAGAAGCATCCTGTGTTCACTCTTCTATTTGGATCTGGCTTGACCTCATTTTTAAAATGTGTAAAGTCCCCAGGAGACACACAGGCAGCAGGTTTTTACAAGATTTGCAAGGCATAGAATGCCTTTTAGGCTAATTGACTGCTTTAAAATATTTAATGTCTTTGATAGACTTCATTACCTTGGCTAATTCAAACCAATTTGATTTTTTTATTTGTAGCTAGTTAATTTCAGTTTTTAATTACAGAGTGTGACTCTAACGTAAATATTTTTAAAAACCTTGGGTCCCAGGTCACAGATCAGTTTATTGCATATTGAAGCAAAGCTGCCTCTTGTAAGGTATCTTTTGGATTGTACTTGAAATGACTATCTCATGACATAGTCTGTAGAATTAAGAATACATGTTTGTTTTCATTTTGTGAAAGAAAGAGAAAAGGAAGAAAGAGAAATGTCTAAAAGTTAAGACTGATCCAAGATAGGAGGAAGATGAAAGATTTGTCTGAATTTTTTTTTTTAATATATTTCCCAGTCTAAGTACTTTTACGGACACATTTTATAATCCCTTCTCTCTCCAAGTTAAATCTCTTTCTTCTGCTTTGTGTGTATGTGTGTGAAACATTTGTTGTCATTTATCACTGTTCTTTTTTCCAATCACTTGCTGGCCAAAAAATCACTCACTGCCATTGAAAACCAGCTGTAGTTTTCCAAATGGCCTGGTTTTGCTGCTTAAGCTGAGGAGTTTTCACAAACTTTCCAGTTCATGCTGCTTAGGGCTTCCACCAAGTCCTCTGATCTGAGCCGCCTCTTTGAATTGCTCCTCAGTGTTCTGCTGGATACCAACATTCCACAGTGTAAATACACTCCAAGTGAAGACAGATTTGCCTATTACATGACACCCTAGCATCAAAGTCAAGGATTTCTGACTTTCTTCAGTCCATCTGAGACCTTCTTCCAGCTCCTGAAAAAAAAAAGGACCAATGACTATTTTCTTGGTTTGTCTATAAACAGAGGCCTCAAACTCATTGAATTCAAATTCTCTGGACAAAGGTTTAGTTTCAGGTTGAGTAAACTGCATTCTACTCTTTTCATCTTCTCATCCTCCAGAAACTAGCATGTTGTAGGAATACCAGAATGAATGAATGAACGATGGAATTGAAAAGTGAAAGGATTGGAGGAAATCAGTTGCTGTATTTTAATATTTCTATGTCTTTCCCACTTGTGAGTTGACATAATGCTTACCATTTACCCAAATGACTACACTGTTGGGGTTACATATAAATGGCAAAATGAGTATTTTTTTCTCATTTCACTATTAACTGCTTGTAACGTGTAAACAGCACAGACTGGCCTTTGCCCTGTGCTGTATTTTGGGGCCTGTGTGTGCCTAGTCTCCCAGTCTTTCCCTCTAGTTTTGTTTTGCTTTTCTGCATATCCAGTCTGAATTCTTAGCAAAACTTCACTTCTTCAACATTCTGTGGGTACTTTTTTGAACCTAGTTTGGGAAACCCTGAGTCACCTTGGTGTTTGGGCCACTCCTGAGATGGTGTTATGGGAGAGTCCAGTGGCAGCCAGGCCCTCCCTGTCACTCACCACTATTTCTGGTCTCAGTCCAACAGCATCAAACCTTCTTGCATGACCTTAGCCACTGTGCCCACCACTCCAGAATAACTCCATGGCTTAAATGAGCATCACTTGGAGCCTCAGGTGGACATGAGCACCTTTTGCCTTTTCCAAGATTCCATCTGCACTCTCTCTCCTCCTCTCACCCTGCTCCTTCAGTGATGCTTCTTCTTGCCTTGATCTTCAGACTCACTCCCTTGTCTGACTGATTTTCTCTACATGGTTCTTGTTGCTGAAAAGAAATTCCTTTGATCTGTTTATGTCGTCAAGCGACCAACAGCCTGTTCTCCAGTTCACTTCTAAGCATTCAGAGAACTTCCTGTTTGCTAAACACCACTTCTTTCTGTTCAGCCACCAGGCTGATCCTGCTCTCTTTGAGGCCTGTATGACAAAGACAGAGTACTTGCATGCTCAGTGGTGTCTGACTCTCTGCGACCCCATAGACTGTTACCCCCAGGCTCCTCTGTCCATGGAATTCTCCAGGCAAGAATACTGGAGTGGGTTGCCATTTCCTACTCCAGGGAATCTTCCCAACCCAGGGATTGAACCCAAATTTCCTGCGTCACTTGCATTGGCAGGCTGATTGTTTACCACTGCTCCACCTGGGCCAAGTCCCCAAGTCCTCTTGCTCTGTTTTCAGTCCTGCTCAGCATTTGACATCACTGGCTCCTGTCCTTCTTGACACTCTTGACTTAAGCTATCTCCCAATTTTCCTGTACTCTTTCTTTACAAGATCCTACATTGGCTCCTTATCTTTTTAAAAAATATATATATTTATTTCACTGCACTGGGTCTTAGTTGTGGCATGCAAATTCTTAGTTGCAGCATGTGGGATCTAGTTCCCTGACTAGGAATTGAACCTGGGCCCCCTGCCTTGGGGGCACATGTTACATGATCCTACTCTGGAGTGTTAGGATAGGCAAATCTCTAAAAATAGAAAGTGGGTTAGTGGTTGCCTGAGCTAGCATGATGTGGGCCTGGGTAATCTCTGCTAATGGGTACCAGATTTCCTTTTGGCATAGTGGAAATGTTCTAAGATGATATTAGGTGCAATCAAGTAGTGATTGCACAACTTGACACATACACAAAACCACTGAATTGTACACAATGGATGGATAAACTTTATAGTGTGTAGAATATGTCTCAAAGTGACTAAAAATTGAGGGGGAAATTATCTTAGAATTAAGAGCATGCATATTTATTTGTCTACATTAAAGGCATAACTTCTGTTGAGTTATCTATCCCTCACCATTCTCTGTGCTCCCTGGGAGCAGGGACCATGTCCATCTTATTCATAGCCATTTCACAGGACCTGACATAGAAGCTGCTCAGGTAACCTGCTGGGTGGGACAATTCTGGCCCCTCCAGCCCAGGAGAGGAGCAGCTAAAACCCAGCCACATCTGGCAATGTATACTTCCATTTACCAGCTGTGCCATCTTAGACACCAAAGGACCAGTGATCTCAGTGCCACTGTGCCAACCTCTTAGTCCCTCATGTTAGTTACTACCTCACTGCCAGGATCAAGATAAGAGCACACCTGAGATGTTGTTAATATTATAGCACAAGTACATTCAAGCCACCTTCTGTGGGGAAGAAACATTTCTTCTATCCCACTTGAAAAAAAAAAAACAAAAACCACAGGCAAAAGAGATACTAGAGCCTGGATATTCAGCCTAAAATGCACCTAGAGGGCTTCCCTGGTGGGTCAGTGGGTAAGACTACTAAGATTCCATATGCTTGAGGTGTGGCAAAAAAAAAAAAAAAAAGGCAAATAAAAAAAGAATGCATCTGGAGCAGTAGCTCTTTCCGAAATCAGAGTGTGCATATGGGACTTAGGTTTCTCAACAAGACTCGGCTGATTAGGAGGCCCTTGCTGCCTGGGCATTGATGAACTTGTTTGATGTGAAGTGCAACCTGAAACTATCAAGTAGGAGAGGGTTCTGCTGATCTCAGAAGTGATGGGACATTCTGTTTACGAACAGAATCCCGGAGAAGGCAATGGCACCCCACTCCAGTACTCTTGCCTGGAAAATCCCATGGACGGAGGAGCCTGGTAGGCTGCAGTCCATGGGGTCACTAAGAGTCGGACACGACTGAGCGACTTCACTTTCACTTTTCACTTTCATGCATTGGAGAAGGAAATGGCAACCCACTCCAGTGTTCTTGCCTGGAGAATCCCGGGGACGGGGGATCCTGGTGGGCTGCCATCTATGGGGTCTCACAGAGTCGGACATGACTGAAGCGACTTAGCAGCAGCAGCAGCAGCAGCAGCACCAGGTTTTCTGAAGAGTCATTCTGATTTCTAAATTGTATCTTTGCTGTCTCCACTGGGCCAGCCAAAGAAGGTCTGCTGGGCACAGCCCTGTTTGCTCTGAGCAGGCTGCAAAGAGTGAGCAGCAGGCGAACAACAGAGGGCCCCCTGACAGGTCCCGGGAGACTTTACGCGCCTGCTCACCTCCTGTACCCCGGTGCTGCCTGCGGCTCTACTTAACTCCCCCCAGCCTATCCAGTACTCCCAGTTTGGCCAGGTGCTCATCTGTGTTTCTGAATCAGTATTTTACTCTAATCTGTATGCTTTTTTAATCCAGATAATTATTTTTCTCCATCTTGAATTTTTTTTTCTTCTGAAATTGACGTATAGAGGATTTACTGTATCTGTTAGTTTCAGATACACAGCACAGTGATTCAGTTATACATATGTATGTATTTACACATATATATATATTTTTTAGATTCTTTTCTCTGATTATTACAAAAATAATCTGGTTATTACAAAAACTTGAGTATAGTTCCCTGTGCTATACAGTAGATCTTTGTTGGGTATCTATTTTATATGTGATAGTATGTATTCCATCTTGCATTCTTTAATCACATGTTTGAGTTAGGTTAGCTATGCTGAGACCTGGGCTAGAAGCTGTGAATGGAATGATAAACAATAAAGATGAGTCTCTTTTCTCTAGGAGTTTCCAGTCCATCCTTTATTCTTTCTCCTCTTCCTCCCCTTCATTTTTTCTTTTGTTATCTGTTATCTCTCAGGCCCCAAATAGGAAAGTCAATAAATATCAATTTATATACTAAGACACGGTAAAGGTCATGAGAACTCTTGCTGGCCCCAGTTTGAATATTTTACCCAAAAAAGCTACCCCCCTCCCCAAAACATACCTTTTAAAACCAGTGGAGGGAAATGGTGGCAAGTCAGAACAAATTGTAATTTGTTTCTAGTACTCGTCTCATTTAGCATGCCCTCATACTGAGCATGAATTCTTGATTCAAATTCACTCCAGGAAGAAAGTTAAAATTAGTTCTTTATGAGGAGTTCATAACAGAGGAAGCTTAGAAGAGTCACAGTTCTCCTAAAAAACTTACGGCTGTAGAGTACATTTGTCATGCAGAGAACTTGGAACAGGAACTGTGTTTGCTACAGTGTGCATTTTTGTAAATATGGAAATTGAAAATAGGAGAAGGTTAATAATTCTGCTTTCTGAAAAAGATTAGTAAAATGTAAGTATGGGGACAATGCATTTCCTCTGGATTTTCAGAACAGATTGAGATCTGTAACATATTTCTACATGCTGCTTTGTCAAAATCATCTGTAACTAATAAATATATGGTACATTTGAGAACAAATGCCTGGTCACGGTGCGTGACTTGTATTATCAGTTACCACACATGGAGGTCATCTTATGGGTGACATTTGCTACAGAAAGAAATGGCAACCCTCTCCAGTATTCTTGCCTGGAGAATTCTGTGGTTAGAGGAGCCTGGCGGGCTACAGACCATGGGGTTGCCAAGACTCAGACATGACTGAGCAGCTAACACTGCTTGGAAAACAGTGCTCTGGAGTTCTGGGTATGGGTGTAAGATAAATACAAATAATTCTTAAAACACTGGCAAAGTATTTTAGACTTGCAGTTCACTCTCCCAAGATTCAAATTTTAGCCATAGTTGAAAGCAGAGAGATACACTAGTTAGTTGTTTGATTTAGTTACAAATTAACTGTGCCAGGACCCCACATGAATTGTGTTCTGAGAGCAAAGAACACAGTTTTTAAAAGAATGGGAATAGGATAAACCTCCAAATATTACTTAAAACTCTGGGACTTAGAATTGTATTGTCATTCCTGTTGATGATAGTAAGAACTCAGAATATTGAATGGACACTTTGAAACCTTTTGAGCTTTTCTTGGATAGGTTTATTTGTCCATTAATGATTAATTTGAGTATTTTCATGCACTTCTGTTGAGATATGCTGACTGGTGTCACCACTCTGGAGGGCAGTGTTGTCCTGTTCATAAATGTTTTAAAAGCACAGGCAGTGTGCTATCTTTGAGAAACACTCCTACATGTGTACAATGATTCGTGCATAACTTGGTTTTTCAACCTTAGCACTATTGATATTTTGAGCCAGATGGTTCTTTATTGTGGGGGCTGTGTGCATCATAGAATGTTTAGTCGCATCCCTCTACCCATTAGATCCCAGTGGTACACCAGTTATGACAACCAAAACTGTGTCTAGACATTGCCAAATGTCACCTGCGGGGCAAAATTGCTCCCTATTGAGAACCATGGATGGGACACTTCCTTTGTAATTTCAAATGAACTGCAAATATCCTAAATACCCATCTTTTAAAACAGGAGCCATTCAATAGAAATATGATAGGAACCATGTAAGTAGTATTATGTTTTTTAATCACTGCATTGACAGAAATAAAAGGCAACAGGCTAAATTGATTTTAATGCCATATTTTATTTGATCCAATACATCCAACATGTTATCCTTTCAATATGCAATTAAGATAAATTATTAATGAGATATGTATATTTTTTCTTAGTATTAAGTATTCAAAATCTGGCATGTATTTTAGGACACATCTCAGCTCATGCCACCCTGACTCAAGAATTTGATAGCCACTTGTAGCTAGTGACTACCACACTGGATGGCACAGATTTAGAGGAATGGCCTCTAAAAGTAACTATGGCATATTCCTACTGTGTACCATTTACAAATAATGAGACAGAGAAGTACTCAATGGAAAGAGCTCAAAGGCATGTTGTTATGTGAAAATAGAGCAGCGGAATAATATGTGTGCTATGACATATGTTAAAAATTATTTTGAAAAATGAAACATACATGTATTTTCATATATATGTATATTCACCAATATATCTGTGAAAATACATATATATGCAAATAAATAGAAAATTTTCTAGAAGTGTGCCCATCATTGTTAACTTTTTAAAAAAGGACAAATGTATTTATGTACGTGTGCGTGTGCATGCTCAGTTGCTTCAGTCGTGTCTGACTCTCTGTGACCCTATAGACAGTAGCCCGCCAGGCTCCTCTGTCCATGGGATTGTCTAGGCAAGAATACTGAAGTGGCTTGTCATGCCCTCCTCCAAGGGATCTTCCCTACACAGGAGTCAAATCTTTGTCTCTGGCGTCTCCTGTATTGGCAGACTGGTTCTTTACCACTAGCGCCACCTGGGAAGCCCGTATTTACGTATAACTTGTGTAATAGTACGTGCTTTAAAAAGTGAACTCATTAGTTTCTGATAGCCTCTGGATATTGCTAGTCTTCAACCTGGGCTGTACCTTAGACTCACAGGGGTGGGGCTTTCCAAAAATATCCTGTGTGGACCCCATTTTGGACCAATTAAATAAAAATCCCTCAAGGTACTTTCTGTCTTAAACACTTCAGATGATTCTAAAGCGTGGTCAGGATCGAGAACCACTTCTTCAGAGGAAGAGGTGGAAGGTGTGTTCTTTAAATGATTATCTGTGGACATTTCTTAAGAAAACAATTTGATAAGGATCTGATGGAAGTTACCTTGAGACATATTCTCTGATGAGGGTTTTTTGTTGTTGAATAAGGGCAGATTCCTATTTTAAAGATAAACACATCAAATGAGCTGAGAGATGGGTTTGATATTGTTTTGTGAAAATTGACATTTTTGACAAGATCCTTCCTAATCCATGGCCATCTACTTCAAGTAAAGTCTGCCTAAGAGTCTGTAAAAGTAATGCTAGTCTTTCCTTAAAGCAGTTCAGTTCAGTTAGTCGCTCAGTCCTGTCTGAATCTTTGCGACCCCATGAATCGCAGCTATCCAGGCCTCCCTGTTCATCATCATCTCCCAGAGTTCACTCAGACTCACGTCCATCGAGTCCATGATGCCATCCA
>SJYV01016461.1:921849-960812 GCA_006410875.1 Neotragus pygmaeus | reverse complement strand
GTTTTCTGAATGTTGAGCTTTAAGCCAACTTTTTCACTCTCCTCTTTCAGTTTCATCAAGAGGCTCTTTAGTTCTTCTTCACTTTCTGCCATAAGGGTGGTGTCATCTGCATATCTGAGGTTATTGATATTTCTCCCGGCAATCTTGATTCCAGCTGTGCTTCATCCAGCCCAGCATTTCTCATGATGTACTCTGCATATAAGTTAAATAAGCTGACAATATACAGCCTTGACGTATTCCTTTTCCTAATTGGAACCAGTCTGTTATTCCATGCCCAGTTCTAACTGTTGCTTCCTGACCTGCATACAGGTTTCTCAAGAGGCAGGTCAGGTGGTCTGGTATTCCAACCTCATTCTTTAGGGTCCTGCAAACAGTTCAAATGATGGTTAAGACAAGTAGAATGAAAAGAACCCTTTCCTTTTTCATACTGGAAGTATTACAGATTTGCTGTTTGGAAAACATAGAGGAATCCCAATTGTCTTTTCATTTCTGTAAAATCCTATGAATAATTATTATATCAAGTTTTTATGAGTGTGAGCCTGTGATCACCTTTCCCAAACAGGCACTGCACAGGGTTAACTAGAGTGCCCCTAATTCGTGATGAATTTGGAACCTATGAATGTGACCTTATTTGGAAGTAGGGTCTTTGCAGATGTAATCAAGTCAGGATGCGGTCGTCCTGGGTTAGGGTGGGCCCTGAATCCATTCTGACTGGTGTGCTTATAAAATTTGGACACATATACACACAGATGATGGCCATGTGAAGACAAAGGCAGATGGGAGTTATGCTGCTCCAGACTAAGTAGCATCAAGGATTGTCAGCCGCCACCAGAAGCTAGGAGAGAAGCTAGAAACAGATTCTCTTTCAGAGCCTCTCTGAAAAAATAAATGTCTCTTGCTTTAAGTTTGTGGCACTTTGTTATAGCAGCCTAGCTAATGAATATGGACACCACTTCTAACGTCCTTGTTGTTATTAGAAATGCCACCGAGTTCCTGGTCTCAATGTTGATAATTCCTGCTTCTAACCTTGGCTTACAAATGCATTCAGTCTTCCAAATTATTACATTTCCTTCTTCCCCTTCTTCCATAGTTATCATGCTTCTTACTTATCATCACAATTAATATTTGAATTCTGCTTTCTGGAATTAAAGCAGGTTTAATTTTGACAACAAGTGATGATGGGGATGGTATTGTTACTGAACACAGGTTCTTGTGCCCAGTGCACACTGAGGCCAAACAAACCAAAACGTCATAGTTCAGAGTAGAGAAGGGTTTATTGCAGGGCCATATAAGGAGACAGGTGGCTCATGCCCCAAAAGCCTTAAACTCCTCAAAGTGTTTTTAAAGACAAGGTGCGGGAGGGATGTGGTTTGTTGTTGCAAACTTCTTGGTGTTGGAATCCTTTGTTTTTGCGTCTGTCCACGAGAGTCAGGTCACCATGCTCCTGCAAACCTCCAGCAAGACGAATGCTGTTTTCCGGTCAGCAGGTTTTATGTGTTTGTTTTTGGCTGTGCTTGGTCTTTGCTGTTGCACATGGCTTTCTCTAGCTGCAGTGAGTTGGGGCTGCGCTCTCGTTCTGGTGCTCAGGCGTCTCACTGCAGTGGCTTCTATTGTTGCAGAGCTCTAGGGTTCGTGGGCTTTGGTAGTTATGGCCCACAGGCTTAGTTACCCCAAGGCATGTGGGATCTTCCCAGACCAGGGATCAAACCTGTGTCCCCTGCAATGACAGGCAGATTCTTAACCACTGGACTATCTTTATCTCTATGTGTGTGTTTAAGTGGGTGCTCAGTTATGTTTGACTCTTTGTGACCCCATGGACTGTCACCTCCATCCTGCCAGGCTCCTCTGTCCATGAAATTTTCCAGGCAAGAATATTGGAGTAGGCTGCCATTTCCTTCTCCAGGGGATCTTTCCAACCCAGGGATCGAACACATGTCCCTTGTGTCTCTCCTGCACTGGCATGTGGGTTCTTTACCAGCTGAGCCACCATGGAAGCCCCGTCTCTGTATGAATGAACTCTTAAAGGTCAGAGCCCTGAGACTAGGCTATCTTGTATATTTCAGGCTACAGGCAACACTCTTTCACAAAAGGTGCAGAGCCAGCATGACTAAGCACGGGAAAAGCAATAGATCTAATGTGGTGTCAGATTTGTTCTTCCCTAATACAGTATTATTCTGCACACTTAATTGATGAGGAAACTGAGGCCCAGAGAGTTTAAGTAATTCATCCCAAGTCAAACAACTTTCTAGCATATGAAAAATTTGGGAATTCAGCAAGAATGGGCCCTCTACTCCAAGAAAAAATACTGAATCCCAAATGGAGTGCTTGTCTTTAATTATTTTTCCATACTGCCTTTTCCATCATTCCAAAGAAAAGACAAGAAAGAAAGAAAAGACAAAAAAGAAATGAAAGAAAAGACAATAAGAATTTATCTGTATCATTGGGGTAAAATAAAAATAATCAAGTCATTCTCCTTTGCTTCCCCATACCTTGGAGGATTAACCCTTAGTTATCCCAGCAAAGGCATCTCAGTGTTGATGGAACAAAAAAGAGAGAGCTTATTTGCCTCTTTTTTTTTTTTCTTGTAACAACAAAATTTCTTTTATGTGTTTAATTACAGCCTTAGATAAGACATCAAATTGGCTTTTGGTGGGAAGGTTTTTTCCCCTCGTAAGTAGGTCACTAGAGATATAATTAATGCAAATAATAGCTATCATATACAGATTTCTTTTAGTTGAAGTGACCTCTTTTGCATATACTTTCCCACTGTCTACAACAAAGCAGCTACTTGGATTATGTTCTTCAGCTGGTTTTATAGCAAAGTGAAAAATGCATCCTTCCCATAGAAGAAACATGCTACTAACTCCCACAGTTGTCTTACTGAAAAACTGGGTTTTTTGTTAAGGTGGAAGTTTATGAAGAAAAAAAACTGATGCATTATTGGTTTTCTTCTCTTAGGCTATATGTTTAAGCAGGAAATTAGTGCTGTAGTGCCAGAAGAGGCTGTAAAGTCTCTCCAAACCCCAATATGCAAAGTTATACTGAGAGTGACTGTATACTTCATTATCCAAACTAGGACACTTCTGAGAATGAGAAAGGATATTATTAATAAGTACCTCAGGACAACTGGTATAAACTAGATCTGGTCTTAAACAATCAGAGGATGTGGTCATCCTCAAGCTATTATATATATAGAATGGATAAACAATAAGGCCCTACTGCGGAGCACAGAGAACTATGTTCTATATTCTGATGGAAAAGAATGTTAAAGAAGAGAGTATACATATATGTATGTATTTGTATAGCTGAATCACTTTGCTGCACAGAAGAAATTAATACGTTATAAACCAACTATATTTCATGAAAAAAAATATGGTCATCTTGGTCATTTTAACCCACACTGGAGAAAGGAGTTCAGCCTGTTTTTGCAAATAGATCTGAAATGGATCTCAATGAGTCAGGCTAGAGATTATTATCATTCAGGAATCACTAGTTTGTCTCTTGGAAATTATATGTGCATATATATATGTAACTTTTTTGGATATTAGTAAGACATTGAAAAATTCTTGACCAAATGTTTTGGTTTCAGTAATCCTGGAGCTCATGGTTCTGGGTGGACTGAGGCTCAAATGGCTCTTGGGTGGGAGGGAAGGAAGTGAGGGTGTTGGTCTTCTCCACTGGATTGAAACTCACACCCTAGAATCAGTGCCCAGCCCAAGCACTCAGTATATGCTGAATAAATAATGACTGGAATGACTCTAAGCACTTTCTGCATTGGACTGTGATCTTACTTGAGTCACAGCTGTACGCCATAAAAGAAACTTCTTCAGAGGGTGAAGCCATAATGGAGACCATGTGATGAAAACTCAAGTTTCTGAGTTGGCACAAACTGGTTTGTTGTTTTGGAAATTAAGAAGAGAATTAAAGCAGGAGTAATATTTCATTTACCTTTGAGGAAGGCCCTTAGGAAAGAGTCTCGAGTTTTGTGGTGATTAGATGAGGAATGCTAAGGAAAGTGGTATTAGGGAGTTCCTCAAATATTCAGACATTTAGTGAGCACTACTCTAGGGCTTCCCTGGGGACTCAGATAGTAGTGTCTGCCTGCAATGTGGGAGCCTGGGTTCGATCCCTGGATTGGGACGATCTCCTGGAGAAGGAAATGGCAACCCACTCCAGTATTCTTGCCTGTAAAATCTCATGGACAGAGGAGCCTGGTAGGTTATAGTCCATGGGGTTGCAAAGAGTCGGATACTACTGAGCGACTCCACGTGGTTCCATGGTTCATGGTTCTGTACTCTAGGGCAGGGATTGTCCAAACTGCTAGGTAGAGAAGAGAGTTAGTTCCTAATCTAAAGAAAATTGCAGACTAATAGGAAGACAAATAAATGTCATAACAAGACAATAATAATGATATGTAAAGATCTGATAGGAACAGGAAGAAGAAAATGAGTCTCCCTACTCAAGAATGCAGGGGTATTCACGGTAAAAGAGATGGTGGTACAGTGTGATGAGCTGGATTAGTTGGCCCAGGAGCCAGCAGGCCTCCTGGGTTAAAGAAAGGAAGGGGAAAAAGAACATGGGCTAAGTTTTATGTGGTTGATACAACACTGGAAATGTCTTCCTACTGCTTAACCCATGTGTTCTTAAACTGGATCTTTCAAAGGTCAGTTCAAGTATTTTGATCACAATGGTGTTGAAAGACACCATGTATCTATTTGTGTATCTATAGTAGTTCTATAGTAGTCTCTCTCTGAAAATACTAAAAATTTAACCCCTTTCCCATCTTAGCTAAAGAATCACATACTGTGGCCATAACTTTATCCATAGAGGATGTATTTTAAGACCCCCCAGTAGAGACCTGAACTCACATAATATTAACAGTACTGAATTCTACAAATACTGTACTTTTTCCTATATATATATATATATATATATATGATTATAAATTAGGCCCAATAAGAGATTAGCAATGTAACTAATAATAAAATAGAACAATTCTAACAATATACTATAATGCAAGTTATGCAAATATGGTCTCTCTCTGAAAATATTGTATAAATTAATGTCTTTTCTATATTAGCTCAGGTCTTACACATTGTGGCCATAACTTTTGCAGTTTGAAGTATAGCAGCAAAACTAGCATGGATTTCTTTATTCTTCACAACTTCACGGATAGAAGATTAATTCTTAACATAGATCTTAGCCACCTCCGCATACAATTTTTTTCCTTTCCTGATTAAGTCGAGAGTTTTTACCTTTTTCTTTAAAAAAAAAAAGTACATTATGGCTTCTCTTTGGCATATTTAAGTTGCCAGCATTGTTGCTGTTGCATGTTGGATCTATTATTAAGTAAAATGAGGGTGACTTGATCACGAGCAGTGTGATAACTGGACAGTCAATCTGATGAACACATAGCTACTGAGTGACTAATGGATGGGATATGTTGGATAAAGGAATGACTCACATCCCACGGAGGACAGAGCAAGAGAATGCAAGTTTTCATCACTGCTCAGAAGGGTGTGCATTTTAAAACTGAAGAATTATTTATTTCTGGAATTTTCTATTTAGTATTTTCAGACCATGTCTGACCACAGGTAGCTGAAACTGCACAAATTAACACCGTGAATAAGTGTGTGTGTGTGGGGCAGACTACTGTACTTAACTCTGAATAAAACTCACTTCATGTTCTGCCAGGATGGTGAGCAGGACTTCAAAAAACGATTGTTTAACCATCCAAAGTGGACGATAGTGCATTTTACTTTGAAAGACCTGCAGTTTGCGGATTCTCTATGCTTTTATTCTTAACCCAAACTTGCATTTAATTACACTAGTATCTACTTTTGTTTCAGTATAGTTTAATTTATTTTCATCTAAATTTATCTTTGGGGCGGAGAAGGATGGGTAGACGAGTGGGCCAGGTACTCTAGTTACTGGTGTTTCAGCAAAATGCTTTGGTGTTTGGAAATGGACACCTTGTCTCCTTGCCTGCTCTTATTGAGGCTTGAGGATTTTAAGTCTAACCTTTCGTCTTGTCAGCTCTCTTTTTAGAGCTTCTTTCTTTCCCTTTAAGTAATTTTTGCCTTTGCTATATTCTTTCTCCAGTTATTTTTCAACATGAGCAAACATCAAGCTTTTCTTAATAGATAATCCATAACTTATGTAAGAACAGGTTTCTGGCTTTAGATTCATCTCTGTGTTGACTAGTCTGGGTTTATATGACTTCTCAAATTCTTTCAGAGATTGAGAATCTGAAGTCTTATCAGTGCCCTGGTGGCATTATTTGTTGGTAAACATTTCTGTAAGAACAGAGGAAATGGCAATTTTCAGGAAGAGCCATGAACTGGAAGATTCTAAAATCATTTATGAAAATGCTTACAGTTTGTCTTTTTTAAAAGAAATGATTTTGAGTCAGAATCATACACTAGAAAGTGATCTAACTGTCCTTATAAGTGAAATGAGTTGTACTTTTAATAGGATTGCTAATATTTTAGCTATAAGCCACAAAGATTATTTGAGTAGTTTAGTCATTTTTAGGGAAAAGTAATTGATGTCCCGGACATTTTCCAAAATAGAGTTTTGCCATTAACAAGCATTTGATTCTTAGGATTCTGTATATTTTATTACTTTTCCAAAATCTTATACAGATGAGCTATTGATACAGAATGAGCAAAATTGTATAACTCTGTAGAAGTGTCAGAGTGTTTCACTAGTGATGAAGATCTCTGAATCATGTTGATTACACACAGGAGATGCATGTCAGTTAATGACAGCTGTTTCCTGACGTAAAGCAGTTAATGCTAAACTGAATATTTCTATTGATTTTTTTATGAGTACCATATTTATAGCAAATTATAGAAATTTGACTGTATAGGTAGATAGCTCAAGTTAATTTAGAGCAAAAAGTAGCCTTATCTTCTTGCATTTGAACTTTTAAATGCACTTGTGGCAAATATGAAAAGTATATTGTTTCTGATACTTCAAATTGGCAAAACATCTATTCAAAAATTCTTTGTGATCGAAAATTGTTAGCATGATCTTTTGGCTTTGCTTCATATAAGAACTACTCAGAAATCAAGTTTGGACTTGAAAATACCATCTTGATCAAAATGAAGCCCCAAAAGAGAAAGTGGCAGGAAATACTTAGCATTGCTGTTTTTCTTGGTTAGGCAATAAAAATGATTTTGTAGATTAATGAGACAAAAGAACTATAAAATATGAGACAGCATCTTGAATTCTGCTCCATTGTTTTAATTGGTTTTTAAAGGAGTCTCAAACTGTGTATTGAGCCTCATCACTTAAGTTCTTTCAGCTTTTCTGTTTCAAAAGCCTTGTACTTACCTCGTATGCTGAGAGAGCAGCCACGAGCTCTGTCTCCAGCTGTTTCCACATCTGTGTTGCCTAGGACACTTCCACTTCTTCTTTCATGGTGAAAATAGCCCCGTTTCTCTCTACAAGAGCAGAGCTGGGGACGGTGGCATGATTGTGGTGGTGATAAGGGGTTGGGGAGAAGCAGGCAGGGCTGATTTAAATAAGTGAATCTTTATGGCACCTTAAAAATGTTTCCTCTCTGGAAACTGAAAAACAGAGTTCCTGCGGAGATATTTTATTCATGTAAAAATGAGGTTGGAACTTGATATGGAAACCCATCAACTAAACGGAATATGATGTAAAATCTCGAGTATTCCAGCCCCAGGCAGATTACATTAATAGAGGTTCCCCTTAGAGACCTGGAGAAGGGCTTCCCAATCACTCCATGAACTGGGAACATCAGAAGCCCTGGAGTTCTGTTTAAAATGCATATTGCCAGGCTCCTGAAAGGGCCAGTCAGAGCTGAACTGAGGAGAAGCCCAAGAATTTGCATTTTTATTGCGGATCTCTCCTTCCATTGGATTGCACTTGGTTAAATGTCTTAGGTTGTTTGAGCTGCTATAAAATACTACAGACTGGGTAGTTATTGTACAGTAAAATGTATTTCTCACTGCGTGAAGCTAGAAGTTGGAGATGAGGATGCCATCAAGGCTGGGTTGTAGGCGTCTCCTGGTGGCCTCACGTGATGAACAAGAAAAGGAGTTCTCTGGGCTCTTTTATAATATAAGGGCACTAATGTTGCTCATGAGGGCTCCATTCATGACTTAATCACCTTCAAAGGCCCTCCTAATACCAGCTCTTTGGGCATAAGGTTTTCAACATATGGATTTTGAGGGGAGACGGGCACAAACATTTTGACCATAGCAGTCGGAGCATCATTTGGATTTTCCCCAGCATTAGCCAGATTCTCTCATAAATCAGTATCTTTAGAATAGCAAGTGCCAGGACTGTAGCACTCACAGGGCAGAAATGCCCAGCACGTGGCATAGCTGCTGCCCAAGGTCAGTGTAATAGGGTCCAAGCAGAGTGCCCCCAATCCCAGGTGTTCTCCTCTGGACCACCCTCCTTGCTGCTGAGAACCACTCCTGCTTAAAGATTCCAAAAGGAATTTTCTTAAACCATGTGCCCCATTACCAGGAAACCCAGTACACAACCTAAGTTGCCCTGTGTGGCTGGCCCCGGGCGCCGAGAGTCCTCATCAAAAAGGCCGAATGGCAGCTCGCCTGCCCCCACGTGAGGATGCTTTGTTACTCAACAGACTTGTCCAATTAGTCCTGAGTTTTCTCTTGGCCACACAAACCCTCTGCCTATTGCTTTCCCAAACCATGATCATCCTGGTTGTCTTAGTCAAAAAACACCCACACATGAGCATTTATTAGGCTCCTACTGTGTGCTCTATTTTAGGATCCCAAACACCAGAGAACAGGAGAAATAAGTCTGTGTCCCCATAGAGCCAGCCTGCCAGTCACATCAGAACGGGTTTTGCACTCTCTTTTGCTTGCTGGTCTCATAGATCATTTACACCAATGTCTAGAATTGTGCCCCCATTTCTGTTCTGTTTACATATCAGTACATCATCTTCTGTAAGACGGAGCTAAAACGGAACTTCTCTCAGATGGTTTCAGAAGACATCACAGACTATGGGAGATGGCTGTGTCTATCTGGGAAGCTTTATCAGCACCTCGATTTGACTCTCCGGGAGGTGGTCTTGACTAAAGATTGTAGTTAAACTTGAGAACAATTGGCTTTCTGTTTAGATGTCCTTGGTCTATCACTTGCAAAAGGATTTATTTTGCTTTGGCTGCTGTTCTCTCCTGGCTCCTAAAAAGAAACTTTTTTCCCCCTCCATGATCCTTTCTGAGTGTTATGCTGAAACCTGAACCTCATATTGCTCTCTCAAATCTCAGAAAGAATTTAAAATTTTAGCACTAAGACATTTTTCTGGCTCCCTGTTAGTTACATGAGTTTCAACCCTTAGTGTTTTTGTATGTGGATGAGGTTCCTGGGTAGAATATCAGAAGCCCCTTGAGAGAAAGAGGGGGAAAGCTCCTTTCAAGATAAAGAGTAAAGGGGTACGTTTCACATAAAGAGGACAATAATTCTATGGGTATCATTTTCCAAAATGAAGTACCCAGATCACTGGGGATAGACCAGATGTTTGTAGCTAGAATCTCACTTAAGTCTTATTATAGTGTATTTAATTTGATTACTCATGGAAAATGATACTGATTTTTCACTCATAACAATCATGTTTCCTTACATAACAAATTTATTTAAATAAAACATTTTTAATATTATATAGTCATACACATGGTACATGGATATGATAAAAAAAACAAGGTAGGTACATAAATAATGGAGTTTGGGGAAACACTGGGTAAATGAATGCCAGGAACAAGTATCCTGGAGGAAAGCTCTGAGTCCTGCAGAAGGCAAGCCCCTCAACCAAGGATGCAGGATGCCTGCGGAGGTGAGCTTTCGCTTAAACAGAATAGTTATCCATATGTGCCAGCCATGCTGGAGCGTTTGTGTGGATTAACGACTTACTGAGCATCTACTCTGAAAAAGGAAATAACTCACACTTAAGGCTAGGGCCTGGCTTCCCTGGTGGCTCCGTGGTAGAGAATCCGTCTGCCAGTGCAGGAAACATGGGTTTGGTCCCTGCTTCAGGAAGATCCCACCTGCCGCAGAGCAGCTAAGCCTGTGCACCACAACTATTGAGCCAGTGCTCTGGAGCCTGGGAACCACAGCTACTGAAGACCTTATGCACGGCATGGGGCATCTTCCCAGATGCAACAAGGGAGGCCGCCACAGCGAGACGCCTACACACGGCAACTACCGAGGAGCCCCACTCACTGCAATTGGAGAAAAGCCCACACAGCAACAGAGGCTCAGCACAGCCAAAAGTAAATAAATAAAATTCTTGTTAAAAAGGGGACTGGGGGTGGCAGAGGATCTCGGCAGAGCGTTACAGTGAGAGACTCAGGAGAGTAGGAGAAACCTTAAGTGAGAAGCAGGCTGGTCTCCTGCCCTGAGGTTACCAGACACAAAAGCAGGGAACCCACACATGCCCTCTGAGGAATCTCTGTTACCAGCCAGACTACCTTACCCAAAAGTTACCTGCTGATTCGATTGCAGATCACATTTGCAATAAAGGATGACAATAAGTAAGAACCTCAAGCTAGCAGGCTCTCGGTGATAATAAAAGTTTTGAAGTACTTATAACCCATAGGTGGTTTTTTCTTCCCAAGTATGAAAGCAGTGAAAGAAAAGCTTAAGTGGAAGAGAAGAGACATTTCCCTTATTGGTATTTGGAGCAGAATCTAGACATAGAATTGTAATTGTATTCCTTTCCCTGCTTTGTGTTTTATCAGCATTGGGTCCTGGAATGAAAGTCCTTCTGGACTGTGCTCTCCTCCCCCTTACCCCCTTGTCACATCTGGTTATATCTCTTGGTCACCTGATACCAGAGTTTGCCTTCCAACTACAGGCTTCAGCTTCCCTGTGAATCAAAATGTTGCTCCCTGCTTGAGGTCTCTGGTTCTCCTGCTATCTGCAGAGGCAGTGGTGAAGTGCCCACCAGCATGTCGATTTTGTGGAGTCAGCCAGAACATTCTTACAAAGAGATGAGAAACAAAGCAGAGTGGACCTGTGCTACTGGCCCCAGGCACACATTCCAATACACAATTAGGTGTGATGTCAAGGCTAAGTCACCTATTCTTCTAGTCACCAATAATTTTCATTCTAAAAATCACATCCTTTAGATTTTTCTTTTGTGCAAAATAAATGAACAGTGGGCTCAATGTTGAGTTCCTGTTTGGAAGTGATGGTATAAAACCAAGACCTATCTATACGCTGCCTGCAAGAGACTCACTTCAGATTAGAGCCACATACAAACTGGGAGTGGGGATAGAAAGGCATTGCATGCAAGTAGAAATTAAAAGAAAGTCAGTGTGACCATACTTATATCAGACAAAATAGACTTTCAAATAAAGACTGTTACATAGTGATCAAGTTGCAGTTGGAGTTCAGTCGCTTAGTCGCGTTCGACTCTTTGAGACCCCATGAATTGCAGCACGCCAGGCCTCTCTGTCCATCACCAACTCCCAGAGTTCACCCAAACTCATGTCCATCGAGTCAGTGATGCCATCCAGCCATCTCATCCTCTGTTGTCCCCTTCTCCTGCCCCCAATCCCTCCCAGCATCAAAGTCTTTTCCAATGAATCAACTCTTGGCATCAGGTGGCCAAAGTATTGGAGTTTCAGCTTTAGCATTAGTCCTTCCAAAGAATACCCAGGGCTGATCTCCTTTAGAATGGACTGGTTGGATCTCCTTGCAGTCCAAGGGATTCTCAAGAGTCTTCTCCAAGGGATCAATCCAAAAATAAGATACAACAGTTGTAAATGTATAATACCCAACATAGGAGCATCTCAATATGTAAGGCAAATATTAACAGACATAAAAGGATAAATTGACAATAACACTAGTAGGGGACTTTTAACACTCCACTTACATCAATGGACAGGCCATCCAGACAGAAACTCAGTTCAGATCCTTAGCTTGAGTTAACTGGTGACTGTGGTCCTTGTCATGGCTGTCATTGCAGAGAATGACTTACCTCTCCCCCCTCAGCCCCTAGCTGCTATTGGGGCCATCTCATTTCAAGCAGAACTCTGAAGGATTAAAGATAAAGTCCCAAGTTTGAAATATTTGACCCAGGTGAAGACAGTACTCAGGCTGATAGGAGGGAGTAACTTGGCCATTTATTTTGGGAAACACTCAGGGTAAAACTAGCACATGGTGTTGTCATGGGAAGTGGATGCATCAGCAGGGACCTAGAAGTAGGCCCAAGACTCAACAATCACTTCCAAGCTGAGTCACCTTGGACAGACTTTTACCTCAGACAGANTTCAGAACCCTTCCATGCTCCTGCTGTCCTCCACTTCCTTAATTTCTCACAAGCTCTTATGCATTCTCACTCCCATTGTGCAGAAAGCACCAGAAGCCACCAATCCCATGCCCTAGTGTCAAGTATTCACAAGAGTAAAACCTTTATAAAAGACATTTTCAAAGGGAAGAATCCAAATGAGTAGCTATTTCAAAGAAAATTTTTAGAGTTCTAGAACTTACAAATAGAAGGTATTTTGAATAACTATATACTCCTAGTATCATCTTCAAATTGCTTCATGAACTAGGTACTCCACACACAGCTTCTATGAGAATCACTTGGAAGCTTTTTAACTGTGATTCTCTGGCTCACCAAATCAAAATCCTTATCAGTAAAACCCAGGAATCTGTATTTTTAAGAATTTTTCAGCCATTTAAAACCTATAAACTATTTGAGTGACTCTGCTTTAAAGCCAGATTTGGAAACCACTAACATGAGCTAGCATATAGCCTGTGAAAAATGAGGTGTCTTTGCTTATAGAATGACTAGATTTGATGGAAAGTTTTTTCCTCCCTTTTTCGGCTGTGCCATGGGACTTGCAAGATCTTAGATCCCTGACCAGGGATTGAACCCACAGTCTCAGAAGTGAAAGTGTGGAGTTCTAACCACTGGACTGCCATGGAATTCCCTAAATTTGAGGGAAGACTGAATATTCTCTGAATCTATAAAAGAACATAACACTCAATTTTGTCATATGCAACTCTAGGTACTTGTTATTAATTATCCAAAGAACAAGAATACTAAAATGAATAGAATTCCTTTGTTTGGTACCATTTAATGATAATTGAGATTTACAATAATAACCTTGAGGTACTACAAGTTACTTAAGTATCTCTGACATTACTAAAAGAAGATTAAACTCATTCAGTATTATTTTATGTAGTTCTAAATATATTCCAGTTTTTGGATACTGGTTGGAGAGATCCAACCAGTCCATCCTAAAGGAAATCAGTACTGAATATTCATTGGAAGGACTGTTACTTTGCCAACAAAGTTCTGTCTAGTCAAAGTTATGGTTTTTCCAATAGTCATGTAGGGATGTGAGAGCTGTACTATAAAAGAAGCTGAATATCAAAGAATTGATGCTTTTGAACTGTGGTGTTGGAGAAGACTCTTGAGAGTCCCTTGGACTGCGAGGANCAACAAAGGTCCATCTAGTCAAGGCTATGGTTTTTCCATTGGATATGTATGGATGTGAGAATTGGACTATAAAGAAAGCTGAGCACAGAAGAACTGATGCTTTTGAACTGTGGTGTTGGAGAAGACTCTTGAGAGTCCCTTGGACTGCAAGGAGATCCAACCAGTCCATCCTAAAGGAGATCAGTCCTGAGTGTTCATTGAAAGGACTGATGTTGAAGCTGAAACTCCAATACTTTGGCCACCTGATGTGAAGAGCTGGGTCATTTGAAAAGACCCTGATGCTGGGAGAGATTGGGGGCAGGAGGAGAAGGGGATGACAGAGGATGAGATGGTTGGATGGCATCACCGACTCAATGGACATGGGTTTGGGTGGACTCCAGGAGTTGGTGATTGACAGGGAGGCCTGGTGTGCTGTGGTTCATGGGGTCGCAAAGAGCTGGACATGACTGAGTGATTGAACTGAACTGAACTGGGTTGTGTTGAGGCTTAAAAGAGAGTAAGAGGATCCCCTAGTCTATACCCCCAACCGCACAACTCCTCACCCAACCCCCTACCCAGCCCTTAGAGTCTCTTTGCTCTGTGACCTAAGTCCCAGGTGATATATCTTTCAATGTCTCCTCTTTGCCTTTAACCTATGCCTTTTTGACCTATGTTTGTTTTTTAATTCTTCAAATAACCACAATGTAGAATTGAAGACTATTTTAAAATATTGGTATTGATCAAATAAATTTATATCATCTTTTGATTAATCTTTAAAATTATTTTTAACCCTTTCTTTTCAAAATGTTCTGTGTCCAAAAGCAAGATCAATGACTTTTTAAAAAATGTTTCTGCTTTGGGGGCTGTTGACAGGTTTGGCTTTAACTTCTTATAAGTGAACGGCCTTTATAACTAAAGTTTCTCTACCGTGGTGTAGGACTTTGGGGTGAGTCGAGTGATTTTTCTGACTTAGGAGTGCCCAAATCACAGCTTCCTGTGTGAGAGTTACATAACTTCTCTGTTCATGTCAGCTTTGTGGTGTGTAGAACATGGAAGGATTCACCTTTGCTTGGGTAAAGAGCACTGGACCTGAGGTCAGCCTTGCCGGGTGGAGTAGAAGCAAGCATGGTAGTATCATAGATGGAGGAGATGCAGGGACCCAGGATTCTGCAAGAGCGGAATCCTAATCTGATCCAGGACTTTCGACCAAGCTTTGACAGTGCAGGGTCTTCCCTCAGGTCCTCAGTTATCATATGGGGCCTTGACAGCCAAGGGTCACCATGAAACTGGTCTCATCGCAACTGTACTTGGTTCATATCTCAACTTTCTGCAGTTGTCCATAATATAAGAACTGTGGAGGACTTCTCATGTTTGTTCTATCCAGTTAACCATATTTTAAGAGCTGACTATATAGCAGGCACAATGATTTTTGTACCCAAATGAGTGACTCCCAAGCCCTGCCCTTCCTGGACTTAAGGTGTAATAGGAGACCTATCTGCAAACAAGCAGTCAGAGGATGTGCCCCGCTGGGGTGTCCACAGGCACTTTGAGAGTTTACATAGGGCAGGACTAACTCTTGAGGGGATGAAGTGGAAGACAGTTCCTTCAGAGGGATGGGAAGATCCCCTGAAGAAGGGAAGAGCTACCACTCCAATATTCTGACCTGGAGAATTCCGTGGACTGCATAGTCCATGGGGTCACAAAGAATCAAACACAGCTGAGCGACTTTCACTTTCCCAGGCTGAGGCACTGACAATCTGGTTTCTAGCTACAGCTCTGAATTTGCATCAGCTTTGCCCTGTTGGGTGACTCACAGCAGTTCCTCATCTCTGATGTCAGAAGACAGTTCCCACCTTTGCTGCCTCTGGAAGTGGAAGTGAAGCAACAAGCATTTTGCTTCANCCTTCAGAATGGACTGGTTGGATCTCCTTGCAGTCCAAGGGACTCTCAAGAGTCCTCTCCAACACCACAGTTCAAAAGCATCAATTCTTCGGCATTCAGCTTTCTTCACAGTCCAACTCTCACATCCACACATGACCACTGGAAAAACCATAGCCTTGACTAGACGGAAGGAATCTGCAAAGCATGAACCAAAGCTACCTCAAGGAGGCCAGTGTAGCTGGAGCACAGAGGGTGGAGAAAATGTGTTGGGAACAGAGGCTGATGAACACGGAGGGGCAGACTCCACAGCCTTGCTGGCCACAGTAAGGAGTTTGGACTTTCTTCCTGAGCCACAGGGACTCCACTGAGGGTCTTGAGCTGAGGATGGAGAGACAGAAAAGCAGGTTTGTGCTTTGAAAAGATCAGTCCAAAAGAAAAAAATTTTTTTCCTTACAAGGAAAGATCTTATCAAATACTCAGTTGTCTCAGTCATCCACATGAAAATGTTGAACAAATCCCCTAGATATTTCTCCGGGGCCTGATATTTAGAAGACCCTGACAAGAATACAGATGAAGACCCACATCCCATAAGTCTAAATAGTTATAGGCTATAATCAAGCTAAGAAACCATTATTAATATATTGAATCTTCTTACTATGACAAACATATCTTTATAACTCAAATGTCAAAAAAAATACGAACAACTATGGTTTTTAATATGATTAACAGTCAACAAAGTATCAAAGATAATTGAATTTAACCGTAATTACACTGTCTGGATATTCTGTTGGGTCAATGAAATATGAATGAGTAATAAAATATTTTATAATTAGTCATTTTNAACAACTATGGTTTTTAATATGATTAACAGTCAACAAAGTATCAAAGATAATTGAATTTAACCGTAATTACACTGTCTGGATATTCTGTTGGGTCAATGAAATATGAATGAGTAATAAAATATTTTATAATTAGTCATTTTCTATTTTATAATTTTTGGCTTTTATAGTAAAATCATTAATTATATTATTTTAATTAAGATTTTCATATAACTCATGTTATTTTACTAGAAATGCTGAGTTAAAAAACTTTTTGTAGCAGGTATATTGAATATATATTGTATATATTACAATTCATCTATTTGAAACATCCAACTTTTCTTGAGTCATTTTAGTTCCCAGATCATTTTTCATTAATTCCAATTTGAAGAAACTTTGCCCTAATGAGGTCATATCAACCTGAATTGTTAAAAAAAAACCATCTTTAAAGCAATACTTGAATTTGAAAATGAACCATAAATACATTATGTTCCAAACATGGTGATAAGATCTCATAGATAAATTATCACAAAAACTATTAGAAAGTATTTTAGTTCTATCACTCAAGTCTACCACTTATATTGCAACTTTCTCTGTCTGTCCAAGCAATATCTCAGTCTAATATTAATGTAAAGCCCCAGCATCATGCTTCATATAGATTGTCTGGACATCTATACATATTTAATGGCAATAGAAATGGTTTAATGTTGTAAAATGCTCCTTGGTTGCCATGTACAAGTGTCATGAGTTTGGAGAGCCTCCTGAACAGCAAATAGGAATATGAGGAGGGGGAGGAATATAGACATTTGGTACAACTGGGGAAGGTGCTTTTTTGTACAAGGATCTGTTGTACTCACGTGTGTGAAAGAAAGGAACTGGCAAGTCAGCCTTTTCTCCTGTCCGGGTATTTCTGCTCCTCAGACCCTCCCTGGCCTCTGAAGCAGCACCCCAGCCCTGCCATGGCTGGGATTAGCAGTAGGAAAACCCTTAAATGTTTAGGGCTCTCAGGCACAGTGGCTAATTGTTTCAAGGTCTTAGGGCAAGGGATGTGGGGGAGCAATTCCCTGAGGCCTAAACAGTGTTAGTCACAAGAGCTGATGCTTAAGATTATTCCAAGTGACATGGACACTTATGTGTCCTTAATAAATAGTGTGTATGTGATATTTGTGGCCCTCTAAAGCACAGGCCCTGGGGTTTAGGATGGCACTACCCTGCAGCGTAGACTGCATAAGTATTCAGCAGTCCCTTTCCAAGTCCCCATGTCAATTTACCAATCCTGATACTGACCAACACTGCCACACAGTCCTTTTTTCTCACTCCATTCCTTTTAAAGACTGCTGACTGCATTTTTCACTTGATTTGTCTTATTAGGAACTGGTGAAAGTGGCAAAAGCACCTTTATCAAGCAGATGAGAATCATCCATGGGTCTGGCTACAGCGACGAAGACAGAAAGGGGTTCACAAAGCTGGTTTACCAAAACATATTCACTGCCGTGCAAGCCCTGATCAGAGCCATGGACACCCTGAAGATACAGTACGTGTGTGAGCAGAATAAGGTAAGGTGCTTGAGAGGGTTGGAGCCATTTGTGAATGCTGTGCTCTCCTCCTCTGGTTAGTCTCTGTCTCTGAACTGAAAGATTTCCTGAGTGCTTGCATCAGAGGTCAGAGGAAGCTCTTGAGCTCAGACTCTGGGGTAGAGCGCCTCCAGAGGAGTATGATGAATTTAGGCACAGTGTTGCGGTCTTATTTCTGCAAAAGCTCTGGCACAGTGGTGGTGTGGTGCTGCCTGGTGTACAGTCATTTCAGTGCCTTTTTCTTGGGGTGCTGAGAAAAGGAAGACATATATTTACATTTCCTCTTTCAGCTGGTTACTTTCTTGCTTTGAGCAATGGTGGTCTTGGGTTTACAATGGACAACTTTTTAAGAATTCCTAGTCTTAGGAGATATTTTCATAAATGTCCTGCAGACTACTCAGAGAAGTCAGTGGGTTTTGTTTGTTTCTTTTGGAAGCTAGCCCTTCTTAGGAGCTAACTGATAATTTAGGAAGAGTAATGCTTGTGTCTTGACTAGCAAGGGACTCTCCCAAAGTAATGGTATCAAGTTGCCATTTGCTTTCCTCTCCCTGTGGGTTATTTAAAATCTGTATCTGTTTGAGACTATAGGAGAATAATGAGACAGGAAGGTGGGAGGAGGAGACAGTATTTTCTAGGGTGTATAGGAATGTAAATCCATGGGAAAATACTATGAGCTCATTAAGAATCTAGACGACAGAATTTCTTTACAATAACTCATACCAGGTTATAACATGACATGATGATAAAGAGAAAAATTCCAAGATGAGTCCCTTGTGAATTGATTAGAAAAATTTAGCTGCTCAAAAGCTGGAATAGTGGCTTGAATATGGACCTCAGGAACTGCTTTATCATGAGCTTGTGGCATTTGTTTTTATGTGTATTATACAGAGTTTCAAAGCAGTACGTCTAATTTTTTTATCACTCAGTGACTGCATTACACAGGAAAACTCAACATGCACCAAATTTTAGACATACCTTTATAGTGTGACTACAGCTTTGTGTCTTTACTACCATTTCCTTGCAGTCTTGAGGAAAGGAAGGAATGTATAATATCTCACCCACAGCTTCAGCCTTCGACAGCGTTATGTTGAAAAGCATGTGTATATGCATGTGTGACAGGCGGGGGTGGTGGTAATGGTGGAAATAAACCTTTAGAATATATGGTGCCAAGTAATATGAGAGGTGTGTCATGAACCATTGGGAAATTCTACAAGTAACTATGATTCCTTTACAAGTTGGCTTTGAGTATGTGCTTTATATCTTTTTGAGTTTTTTAAATAAGCATATTTTAATTTTTTGAATTTTCATTATATCTATTTGAAAGTGTACAATTAAAAAAAAAATCACCCTGTACAAGCTATTTTGAAAATTAGGTCATCTGTGGAAATTTAAGATTATTTCAGAGAAAAGATAGGTCAGGAACATCCTTGTGGTGATGTTAGTTAATCTACTTTCCTCTTTGGTGAAAAGGCATTTTGTTTCCCAGTCATAGTGGGGTGACTGGGAAAAGCTTGAAATTTAGGAATGGGTTTGTAAACAGGCCTGTTGGGAAGAGAAGACTCAAGTGTGAGTCAGTTCTGCTTACATTGGCAACACGTGTTTGTAAAAACCCAATCAGATTTAGGAATCAAGGTCTCTGGATTTTCATTTTGTTTTCCCTCAAGGTCTTCTAGAGGTACTCTGAGTTTGTGTCTCAAATAGAAAGGTTTTACAGGGCTTGACATTCCACTACTTTCTTCTGTTCTCTTGATCTGAATTCTTTTCCATAAGGCCATGTCCCCTTGCCCACTCATCTGCATTAGTTTCCTCCAGCTGCCATAATAGAGCACCTCAAACTGGGTGGCTTGAGACATATTTCTTCCTTCCCAGTTCTGGAGGCTCGAAGTCTGAAACCAAGGGCCTGGTTCCGGCTGGAGTCCCTGTTCCACGGGTCTTGCCTGGCGTGTGGGTGTTGCTGGCAATCAGCAGCGTCCTTTGGCTGGTGGATGCCTCCATTCAGTCCCTGACTCTGTCTTCCTATAGAGTTCTCCCCCTGTGTCTCTGTGCTCACAGGGCATTCTCCACAGTGTGTCCATTTCTCCCTCTTCCATAGGGACCGCAGTAATTGGATTAGAGCCCATCCTAATTCAGTGTCACCTCATCATAGCTTGATATACCTACATAGATTCTATTTCTCAGTAAAGTTACTTTCTGAGATTTGGGGTTTGCANTCCACAGTGTGTCCATTTCTCCCTCTTCCATAGGGACCGCAGTAATTGGATTAGAGCCCATCCTAATTCAGTGTCACCTCATCATAGCTTGATATACCTACATAGATTCTATTTCTCAGTAAAGTTACTTTCTGAGATTTGGGGTTTGCACGGATTTCAAGGCAATACTATTCAACCCAGTATGGTCCGACCTCTGCCTGCTCCCATGAATGTCATGTCAATTAGCAAAATACTTTCACTCCATTCTAATATCCCCTAAAGATTTAACTCTAAAAAGAGCATTGACTCTAAGCCTCAAATCTAATCTAATATCAATTCAGAAGGCCTCCAGTCTCATTTAAATCCTCTATATCAGGTATTTTTTGGTGAGACTCTGGATGTGGTCCATCCTAGAGCAGAATTCTCCTTCAAACACACCTGTGAAACTAGGAAGTGAATTAATTTTACCTTTGTCCCCTCCTCATTTGCTGTCTCTGGCTGCATTCTCAATGCCTTCTTTCTACTTCAAGTACCTGCATTCATGCTTCATCAACTTCCTTTTATCTCTCAAACATATGCCAGGGGTGAACCACATATTGAAATGGCTTAAAGAGATGCTTCCCTGGTGGGCTCAGATGGTAAAGAATCCACCTGCAATGCAGGAGACCTGTATTTGATTCCTGGGTCGGAAAGATTCCCTGGAGAAGAGTATGGCTATCCACGCCAAACTGTTGCCTGGGGAATCCCATGGACAGAGGAGCCTGGCAGGCTACACAGTCCACGAGGTCGCAGAGAGTTAGACATGACTGAGCGACCAACAAGGAGAGGCAAAATGTTGAGAAGAAAAAAATCACTAGATCGGCCCTACAAATCTGGGCTCTGTTCATAGCTCCCTTGTAGCTCTCAGATGGGAGTCTATAAACTTTTTCTATAAAGGGCCAGAGAGGAAATATTTTCATCTTTGAAGGCTACACAGTCTCTGCTGCAACTGTTCAACTCTGTGGTTGTACAAAACCAGGCATGAGTGATGCATAAAAATGAGTGAGGCTTGCTTATAAACTCTGTTTACAAAATGTGAAAACTATTCTTAACTCATGGGCCAAACAAAAACAGGCCAGGAGTGGATGGAGTCCATGGACTGGAGTTGCTGACTCAGTCCTAGGGGAACCTGTGGAACCTTTTCCACTTGGAAATTTTGATCAATTTCTTTTCTATTATTTTCTGAATGATTTCCTCAGTGGGCTAGTCCTGATCACAAATGTGAAACTATAACCAGTTACCCTTCTTAGTTCATAAAATGATCAAATGATTAATGCTCCCAGGATTTAAGTAATTACTTAAGAAAGGGCTTCCCTGGTGGCTCAGAGGTTAAAGCGTCTGCTTGGAATGTGGGAGACCCGGGTTCGATCCCTGGGTCGGGAAGATCCCCTGGAGAAGGAAATAGCAACCCACTCCAGTACTCTTGCCTGGAGAATCCCATGGAGGGACGAGCCTGGTGGGCTACAGTCCACGGGGTCACAAAGAGTCGGACACAACTGAGTGACTTCACTTTAAGAAAGTGAAAGAAAGTGAAAGTGAAGTCACTCAGTGTGTCTGACTCTTTGCGACCCCATGGACTGTAGCCTACCAGGCTCCTCCCTCCATGACACTCCATGGGATGCTCCAGGCAAGAGTACTAGAGTGGGGCGCCATTTCCTTATCCAGGGGATCTTCCTGACCCAGGGATTGGACCCGGGTTTCCCNGGGAAGATCCCCTGGAGAAGGAAATAGCAACCCACTCCAGTACTCTTGCCTGGAGAATCCCATGGAGGGACGAGCCTGGTGGGCTACAGTCCACGGGGTCACAAAGAGTCGGACACAACTGAGTGACTTCACTTTAAGAAAGTGAAAGAAAGTGAAAGTGAAGTCACTCAGTGTGTCTGACTCTTTGCGACCCCATGGACTGTAGCCTACCAGGCTCCTCCCTCCATGACACTCCATGGGATTCTCCAGGCAAGAGTACTAGAGTGGGGCGCCATTTCCTTATCCAGGGGATCTTCCTGACCCAGGGATTGGACCCGGGTTTCCCGTATTCCAGGCAGACTCTTTAACCTCTGAGCCACCAGGGAAGCCCAATTACTTAAGAAACATGATCTATTTTCTTTACAAAGTATTGCTTCATTTAAAACAATTGACTAGTTAAGATGAGTATGAACAAAACTAATTAGCTTTTCTTTATAGTCCTCTCACTTCTTGTTGCTGAATATTTATTTCTATTTGATTTTTTCACAGCTAGAAACACTTTCTTAAAAATATGTAGAGGAGGATTAAGAGCACTTTTAGAGGGTTTTATTTTAAATGTTAGCAGGATTATGGCTCAGCCAGTTTGTTGAAGATTTTTGCTTGTTACTTGACAGGCTGCTTTTGAGAGGAAATTTATCAGAAATTCAATGTCGCATTTGGTTTTTAACCAATGTGTTTACTCAATTAAGATTTAGTCTTGAAGATTATTTTCTTATACATTGCCTGCCTTTTTTTCCTAAAGAAATGATTCATATGTATTCGCTCACTCTGTTGATAAGCCTTAATTTTTATGAATGTCTCTCAAGAGTGTCATGAGCACATATTAGAATTTATGACTTCTTGAATAAATATTACAGAGGCGTTTACTCAGTGTCAGGACTCCTAACATTGAATTAGCTTATATCTTACATTGCCTGGTGATGATTACATAGAAAAGCTNCTGAATCTAGAATATGCTTGACATTTGCCTTCTCACTTCAGGCAAAGGTGCCAGAAAATCCTGCCCATGTTATTCCTCCCAGCTGTAAACATTTTTCTACCAGTTTCTGGGTTCTTGTATGTCTTATCAAGTGTCCTAAGACACTTATTCCAGCAAGTTTGATAGAATGAGGATGAGGGTGGAGGCGAAGAAGTGAAAGGACAGATCCACTCATGGCCTATGGTCTGTCCTTCAACATGTGGTCCTAGGAGGTATACCATGCAAAGCCAGGAGGACTAGACAAGCCCATCAGTGTCTCCGGCATTGGTCACTACGCTGGGGCAAAGCCGAGCTCATGCCACCTCAATCTGGGGGGATCCCAGGGCTTTGAGACCAATATCAAGACTCACTGACTCTGTGGCATTCCCTCACAGCCACGAACTAGTAATCTCAGCTGTTGTATTACAGACATCGAAAACAAACTTATGTTTATAAAAGGGAAAGGGGAGAGGGATAAATTAGGAGTATAAAATTAACAGATATATACTACTGTATATAAAACAGATAACCAACAAGGATTTACTGTATAGTACCAAGAACTATATTCAATATCTTATAATAATCTATCATGGAAAAGAATCTGAAAAAGAATATGCGTATATATACACACACATACACACACACACACACACACATATATATATATATCTGAATGGGCTTCCCAGGTGACGCTAGTGGTAAAGAACCCACCTGCCAGTGCAGGAGACGTAAGAGATGCAGGTTCAATCCCTGGGTTGGGAAGATCTCCTGGAGAAGGGCATGGCAACCCACTCCAGTATTCTTGCCTGGAGAATCCCATGGTCAAAGGACCCTGGCGGGCTACAGTAGTCCATGGGATCTCAAAGAGTCAGATGCGACTGAAGCAACTTTGCATGCACACGTATTCTGAAACTAACACAATATTGCTAATCAATTATAATTCAATTTTAAAAAATACAGAGACACCATTTCATACCCACAAAAAAAACCCAAAATGAAAAAGCACAANCACGTATTCTGAATCATTTTGTTGTATACCTGAAACTAACACAATATTGCTAATCAATTATAGTTCAATTTTAAAAAATACAGAGACACCATTTCATACCCACAAAAAAACCCCAAAATGAAAAAGCACAAGACACAGTTGTGAAATATACAGCAGGGCTTCTACCGTACAAGGTGAAGTGTCACTTACTCAGTCATGTCCGACTCTGTACAAGGTGCCGAGGAAGCACACCAAAGGTACACAGACTCAGCCCCAGGNAACTAACACAATATTGCTAATCAATTATAATTCAATTTTAAAAAATACAGAGACACCATTTCATACCCACAAAAAAAACCCAAAATGAAAAAGCACAAGACACAGTTGTGAAATATACCGCAGGGCTTCTACCGTACAAGGTAAAGTGTCACTCACTCAGTCATGTCCGACTCTGTACAAGGTGCCGAGGAAGCACACCAAAGGTACACAGACTCAGCCCCAGGAGGCTTGCAGCTCGGGCACGTGGTGTATTTGTTTTAAAGGTAAATAAATGGGCTCAGAGAGGCTAAGTGTCCTGCTCATGGTCACATTGCTAGGAGCTGGAGGAACTCCAGTTTGAAATCAGGATTTCTGACTGTTGGTCTAGTGTGGTCTTTGTCTCCTTAGAGGTGTGATTTCTGAGTGTCTACGTCAGGCCCCAGTTAGCTTCTGGACAAGCAAGAAGCCAAAGGCGCATCAGATCCAGGTCTTTTCCCTCAACCTCTTAGGTTTTAAGCCTCACATGATCTTCTGGAAAGAGTTGGAGTTTGAGAAAAAGCCAGAGTGCTTGAGCCTTCAAGCCAGCCTCGTTCAGTGGAATCCTGGGTGGAGAACTCTTCTCACATTCGTGGGAAAGAATAAAGAGTCCATGAAAGGCATCTGTCTTGGAGGGGAAATAAGAAGCAGAGGATACAAAATTCAAATTAGAGAAATGAGTGTTGTATCTCTGGAGAGAAAGAGAATACAAAGTAGAGGGCTACCTAGGAAGCTTCTATGTGATATTAAGACCTAAAACAAATACCAAACAATGTTATGATTTGACAAAGCAGGAAAGCAGATACAATAACATTTGTTATATTACTCTTTGTACCTTTCTGTTTGCTTGAAATATTCCATTAAAAACACAAAGCATACCATGATTGGAGCATAAAATGGAGATAAATCCCAACCCACAGTAAGCACTTTACTGATTTTCAATAACCTTGACCTTTCCTGAACAGATTGATTGTTTCTCTAAGGTCTGGTTCAAATGTCACTTCCTCCATGAAAACAGCTCTGATTCCACTCCGTGGCTGAGAGAATGTGCCCAGGAACATGCCATACAAATTAGTGCCTTTTTGGGGGCAGATCCAGGTCACCTCTGCTACTGCGCTGTCTGCTGTGTACTCCCGCAGCATTGCTTAGAGTGTTCTCCGTCACTTTGCTAAACGGAAAAGCAAGCCTCTGATGCCAGAGGTGGACGCCAGTTTTTTGGTAGTTTTAGCTTCAGTAGTTTTATTTCCTTGAATGGATCACTGCCACTGAATGTTTGTCACTATCAAAAGTGAAATCATGGAAGGAAAATGGACCCAAGCACACCCTCCCAGCACCAGCAGTGAGGTCACAGGAACTCATGTGGTTTTTCGTGTTGTTGATCCCTCTCCCAGGGGAGATCCCTTACCCTTGTCTCATCCACTCCTATTCCGGGGCTGCTTGGGAACATCTCAGGAGTTTGTAGATCTTAAATAATTGTGGATCTGAGCCCTAAATAAGCAGGGCATTCTGGGACAAAGCTCTTCTTGAAGGGACATAGTAAAAAGCAGTTAAAGAACCTGTGAGGACTTGACTCTTATACCCGTGGCTTTAGATACATCAATCAAGGGGAAAGTAACCCAGCCATTGTTCATACTTTGACCATGCAGGCAAGATGACATAAGTTTCTTAAAATTCAACTGTCTCAAAAGGAGTATTTTTCCACTATCATGATGTGAAATGTCATTGTTTGCCAAAGGAAGGAAAAACAGTAAATTCCTTTCTTATTTATTCATCTTCATAGGGTACAATCAAAGATTCCAACAGCAGTGTAGATATGCCACAACCCCGCCCCCAGCACTTGCCAATGCAGAAGGTGTCGCGGACATCACTCCTGATTGCCTTGGGTCCAGCTGTGTGGAGCAAGTCCAAGGTCGCCTTGGTATCATAAACTTTCTCCATCCCGTCCATGAAACATTATTCTTCCTGGGGAGAAAGCTGACTAATTAAAAAATATGATTTATCGTTGTTTAGTGGAACAAGTAGCCTTTCTTTTGTATTCAGCTAAATTATCTCAGAACAACTTGTTTTTAAAGAAATAAAGCATTAAATATAGTTGAAATCTCTTGTTTATAGTTTCTCCTTCCCATTTGCTTCTTTTTCCCAAACTGTGACCTGTAGTGGATTTCTCATAGTTTCTAAAGATATGGAGCATCCTGGTTTCTTATTTACTATGAAATATTCTAAGTAGGTAGCAAATTGTAGAGAATAAAGTAGATATCTTTGTGCCTACTTTGTCAAAACCTGTTGGCCATGTTTGCTATATCGTCAAGGAAAGTAATATTAGCTGCTATAACAAAAGATTCTCAAATCTTAGTGACTGGACACAACAGAAGTTTTTGTCTTATTTATACAATATTCATGTACTCTGTCAGGCAACTTTCCAGCAAGAGGTGATCCAGGATCCAGACTACATTCTTAGTGTGCTTCTGCTGTCTTGAACACGCTATCTCCAGTTGCTGTGGCACAGAGGATAACTGATTAAGAAGTTTCCTCCTGATGACTCTGTACTCTGCCGGGTGACAAGAATTTGTTCTTGAGTAATTAGTTGCTCCTGCCACATTTCAGTGTTTTTTGGGGGGTGGTGGGGGTGGGGGAGGAGTTTTGGTGTTTTTTAACTTCTCTAAGGCAACCTATTCACTGTGTAGCAACCCAAGGACCTTAGAAAGTTCTTCTTTGATCTCAGTTGAGTCTGAGCCCCATTTCTTTGTGTGTGAATTTCCCTGTTCTGTGTGTGAACTGTTCTTCTGATTTTGTTCATGTGAAAGGCAAGGATGAGCCAGCTCCCATGCTGAGCTCTGTGGCCACCAGAGGTGAAGAGTGGGTTTCCTACTCTCCAAGAGACTTCCTCCTTTTACTAGGGATGGCAATGCTGGTTTTCGGTATCCTTGTTTTCTTCTGCGATTTGAAACTACCAAAACTGATATTTTGGTTGGTATAATTTAGCCATTTCAGTATGTTAGAAAATCTAAAATCGAGATCATTTCCCCAGTAAGTTGGATGCTACATATAGGATCAGATTATTTCATTTCTAAAGCAGTTTGACCACATCTCTCCCCTGCTTAAACCCTTCCAAGCTGTACTACTGTTTGAATTCCTATTTCCCAAATTACTTCTAGGGTGTGCAGCATCTCTTTTCTTTGTCATGTGCGTTTCTACCAAACCAGTATAATTCTCAAAGACTCAAGCTAGAGAGCTCCACTTAGGCCTGCTCCTGCAAGGATTTAGAGGCAGAAGGATCATGCCCACCTAGAGCCGGTACCCTGCTTTAGATCATCTCTGGGTACCCGGTTCCCTAGAGTCTCCTAGAGTCTCAGCATGCTGAGTGGCTTCCAGGGCCCCATGCGGCTCTCTTCTCCAGGTGCCTCTAGGGGACAAGGGAAGCCACGTGATCCTAGGCCATAGGAGCTGTGTAGGGACCTGAGAGAGCATGTCACATCCCCAAATTCTCTTATCTCAGCCTGATCCTGCCCTGGGGAGGGTGCTAGGGGAAAAATGAGGAAGAGTGCTGGGAGTCAGAGAAAGAGGTGGACAGAGAGGAAAATAAGTTCCCATATGCAATACTCAGCCCTGTCACTGGACTCAGACTATTCACTACCCCCAAGGCCAGGATCCTCCACTCTGTCCCCTCTGTTACTGAAGATTCAGAGCTACTGCTAGGATCTGAGATTCTGCCCCAGAATCTGTTTGAGATTATGCAAATAAATACTTAAGTATGGCTATTTTCATTTGCTTTAACGTTGCAAGAACTGTCATCAGCGTAATAAGCCTTTTCAAATTCTGAGTCTAGTGACCAAGATTTTCTTAATAAGAGCATTATGTTTCTGCTTATCTTTATAAAAAACCAACCTGACTGCAGGTACGGGTGATTACCAGGTCAGCAGATGCCCTTGTAAAGCTACACTGAAGAGGAGGGTTTATAGCAATACTTCATCATCCAGGTCAAACTCTTTTCTCATTTTGTTTTTTCACGATTATAATATGACTTTCCATCACTGCGGTGATGGCAGGCAAAGCAGGCAGACTGTCTCACTCCTGCTTCTGGGCTGTCATCAACACAGACAACTCTCAGGCAAGCGGTGCTCCTACCTTTTTAAAGAACCGAAACACTTCTCAAACATGGGTGTGGTTCAGAATCACCTGGAGCACTTATTATATAGATGGCTGGATGCTACCTTCAGAGGTTTTGATTCCAGAGATTGGGGTGGGGCAGAAGAATTCGGTTTTCTGACAAGTTCTCAGATGATGCGGATGCTGCTAGTACAAAGCCCACCTCGAGAACTACAGGTGTGTTTCAGAGACACTGCCGGTTTGGTTCTAGACCTCTATAATACAGTGGATATCACAATAAAGTGAGTAATACAGATTTTGAGGTTTCCCAGTGCATATAATAGTTATTTTTGCACTGTACTCTTTAAGTGTGTAATAGTATTATGTCTAAAAGACATACCTTAATATAAAAATACTTTCTTTCCAAAAAATGCTAACCATCATCTGATCCTTTAGTCATCTTTTTTGCTGGTGGAGGGTGTTGCCTGATGTTGATAGCTGCTGACTCATCAGAGTGGTGTTTGCTGAAGGTTGGGGTGGCTGTGACAATTTTATTTTTTTAAATTTATTTGACTGCATTGAGTCTTAGTTTCAGTACACACCTTATCTTTCCTTCAAGTCCTTTTTCCTTCATTTACAACTTGGCTAAGTGTTTGGTGCAAGAGGTCTAGCTCTTGGCCTGTCTCAGCTTTTGACCTGCCTTCCTCACTGAGCTTCATCATTTCTAGATTTTAATTTGAAGTAAGAGATGTGTAACTCTTTCACTCACACACTTGAAGGCCATTTTAGGGTTATTAATTGGCCTAATTTTAATATTGTGGTGTCTCAGGGAATAGAAGGGCCTAAGGAGAGGAAAAAAGATTATGGAATGGCTGGTCAGTGGAGCAGTGAGAACACACACAGCCCCTGTCAATTAAGTTTACTGTTTAACATGGGTGCTGTTTGCGGCACCCCAAAACAGTTACAATAGTAACATCAAGTTGGATCACTGATCACAGATCAATATAACAAATAGAGTGATAATGGAAAGTTTGAAATATTGCAAGAATTATAAAAATGTGACACAGAGACACAAAGTAAGCAAATAGTCGGCACCAATGGACTTGCTTGTAACAGAATTGCCATAAACCATCAATTTATTTAAAAGGCATTATCTGTGAGGCACAATAAGGCAGAGCATTATAAAAGGAGGCATGCCTATAGTGGAATAGAGGAATTGTTGACCCTTGCCGTAATTAATTACCTGAAAGTAAATGGTCCATTTTATTTTTTTTTAAGTTTCTTTTATTGAAGTATAGTTGCTGCATGATATTATAGTAGTCTTGCCTGGAGAATTCTATGGGCAAAGGAGCCTGGCAGGCTATAGTCCATGGGGTTGCAAAGAATTGAGCAACTAACACACACACACACACGTACATTATAGAAGTTACAGGTGTACAATATAGTGATTCACAGTTTTTAAAGGTTATATTCCATTTATAGTTATTATAACATACTGGCCATATTCCCTGTGTTACGCAGTTTATCTTTGTAGCTTATTTTATGCCTGATAGTTTCTACCTCTTAACTCCCTCTCCCTATATTTCCCTTTCCCTCCCCACTGGTAACCACTAGTTTGTTGTCTGTATCTGTAAGTCTGCTTCTTTTTGTTATAGTCACTAGTGTGTTGTACTTATAAGATTCCATGTATAACTGATACCATGCAGTATTTGTCTCTCTTTGTCTGACTTATTTCACTTAGTATGATAATCCCTAGGTCCATCCATGTTCTGCAAATGGCATTATTTCATTCTCTTTTATAGCTGAGTAGTATTCCAGTGGATATATAGGTACTACATCCTCTTTCTTTTGAGATTATTTTTAATTAATTTATTTATTTTAATTGGAGGCTAATCACAATATTGTTACACTACATCCTCTTTATGCATTCATCTGTTGATGGAAGTTAGGTTGCTTCCATATCTTGGTTTTTATAAATAGTGCTGCTATGAGCATTGGGGTGCCAGTGCCTTGAATTTAGATCTGAACACCTGAAGGGAGGAGGACCGTACATAAGTAAGTAAGGTATCTTCACCAATAAGCAGTCTTAGTTATTGCTTCAAATATCTTTCCTATGGTCCTGAATTCTCTCTTCTAACTCTTCTTTCTAAATTACTGTTTAAAAATTTTACACCGTTATTGAGATATATTTTACATACTAAACAAATCACCATCTAAATTATACGTTTTAGTGTATGATTAAATGTTTTTTAGAAAATTTTTGCCTCCCATAAAAGAAACCGTATGCCCATCAAACTTCCCTTGTGGCTCAGCTGGTAAAGAATCCACCTGCAATGAGGGAGACCTGGGTTCGATCCCTGGGTTGGGAAGATCCCCTGGAGAAGGGAAAGGCTCCCGCTTCAATATTCTGACCTGAAGAATTCCCTGGACTGTGTTGTCCATGGGGTCGCAAAAAGTCAGACATGACTGAGTGACTTTCACTTCACTCCCCACTCTGCCCCTTGCCATTCCCTTAGTCACTGCCCAGTCCTAAACAACAACTAACCCAGTTTTTCTCTCCATAGATTTGCCTGTTGGGACGTTTCACATAGATAGAATCATACAGTATGTGACCTTTGGTGACTAGCTTCGTTCACTTAGCACAATGCTTTCAAGATTCACTCATGTTTTTGTTGTATGGATATACAACATTTTGTTTATGAATTTTTCAACTGAAGGGTATTTGAGTTGTTTCTACTTTTTGGCTATTATGGAAAATGCTGTCATGAACATTCATCAGCAGGTTTTTTTTGTGGACATGTATCTTATATGGTGTATATACCTGGAGCCCCCTGAACATAGCTTTGGGGTTTTTTACACAATACTGTGTATACATACATGTCTGTCTCCCTCCAAAGGCTGGGAACTCTCTGCAGAGCAAAGACTTTCTTTTTATCTTTATAACATCAACATCTAGTCATCTGGTTGGTATTCAATAAATGTTTGAATACATGAAAACAAAATACAGGAATGCCTTATAATTCTAAAAAGGAAATTGATGAGTGAAACAACTAATCAAGCCAGGATTGCCTCTGAGCAATATTGCCTCTTGCCTATAAGCCTCCTGAGAAAGAAAAATTGTCCAAAACAGGTCTGTAATAGAACTTTCTGCATGATGTAATTCTAATCTCCTTCTGGGAAGTAATTTTCATTCCTGATTAAATGCTTGAACATTCTCTGGTACTCTTAAATGATTAAGAATTGGGAAGTTAGCGTTTGTCCACCCAACTGACTGACTAATAATCTTTGATCATACTATTTTTTTTTCCTTACTGTCAGTCTTTTCAGAGTTTGAAATAAAACTGTAACACATGCTTGTAAATAATTTGGGAAGTTCTTTCTAAAAACACAGTTTGTCTTAAGACTGTCTCTGAGCCCTCTCACTTTCATAGCAACTTACATGTGAATGCAGTATCTTATTCATTCTCTCTCTTCACTCCATCTTTCCTTCCCAGCCATCCCAGGCCTAGAAAAAGGCTGAGTCTAGGACAGTGAATAGTGGTACCATGTGAAGGAAGTGGGAAGTGGAGAGATGGCTAGTAAGAGGGTGGGAGTCTCATGCAATTAGACACAGCAAGAGAGGAAAGGGGAGCTAATGCGTCCTCAAAGGAGTGGAGACCAATAGATGACCAGGGCACAGACCTTGTGGACTTGCTAAGAAGCTTGGATTCCATACACGTACCAATGGATTAAATTGACACTAACCAGGATCTTCTGAAATTCAGAAAAAAATATACTGCATGTGATTGAAGTTTTAAAAAGAAGAGTATTCCTATCAATCAGGATAGGCTAGGATGTGGTGAGCAGAGAACAGTTCCCAAATCTCCGTGGCTTAGAATATCCACAAATTTTTTTTTTTTTTTTTGCTTATATCACATGTCCAAGCAGTGGGGTGAAGGCTCTGCCTCACATGATCCTCACTCAGGACCCACAATAATAGAGGCTTCCCCATCTTATGATACCATTGCTCCAAGGTGTGTTACAACAGAAGAGAGAGAAAATAGAGAAACATAGCAGCAATTAAGCAATTAATTCCAAGCAAATGATTCTTTTGGGAAGTGACAAAAGTCTCACATGTCTTTAGCCAAAGATTGCAAGGTCATACCCAACTTCAAGGAGAGCAGGAAAAGATAATCATTCCATGTTCCTGGAAAGAGAAAAGTACTTGAAATATTTCTGAAGACTGGGGCTGTCTACCCCACAGAGCTAACATGCAACAAACACAGAATAGTCACTTCAAACCGTGGAGGATGTGCTAGATGGTGGTGAAAAAGAGAACTCAATTAATGTCTGTATGTCTGAATACAAGAGAGGTTTTCAGACCTTCAGGATGGCGGTGTGAGGAGCTTGGTAGACCCTTTCTCCAACAAAACTATTGAATTGATGAAAATTGTAACAACTGTTTAAAGTCTGTGGGAATTGTCCGGAAAGCATCCAGCAAATGCAGAAACATTTTTTTCAAGAAAATATCTCAGTAACTATTGAGAGTTGGTAGCATTGGAACCATGGCCTGTACTCACACCTCTTCTCCTTGCTCCATGTGATGAAAGCTCTGTCCCGAGAGTGTGGCTAAGAAGATGGAAGACGCAGCCCCTGGTCTCCCTGCTGCCCACTCTGCATCCCCAGCTCCTAGCCCAGGTTGGTGGTTTTGCTCTGGGAGGGTCAGCCTGACTGTATCCTCTCCAGTCCTGTGTGTGGAGGTGCTCTCTCTGGCAAGTAGGAATGAGAGGTCTGGGCTCTCATTCATGTGACGGGGGCTCTGTCCCAGGAATAAAAGGCTGAAGACACAGGGGCCTCAACCATCCCCTCCCAGGCCTGCTTGTAGGGTGGACTTTCCATGACAAATGGGCTAAGAAAAGAAGACCAAAGATTATCAGTTCCCAAGTAGAGCAGAGGTTTTGCTCCAGGAGAAGTGAATCATTGTCCCTCCCCCTAACTCTGGTACAGGGTTCTATCCCAAAGGAAAGGCAGGATGTGAAAATGACATTTCCTCCAAAGAGGATGGTCGTTACTTGGAATAGAGCACAGAGAAATTCATGCTGAAGGTCATTGCCAGAAACAATGGAAGTCTTGGTGGTGAGCAGTTATAGAGATGCTAATAGCTCAGTGATATTAGAGCGGTAAGCAAAGTGGCAGGTTGAAAAGAGACAGCCAGCTAACAAAAACCCTCCTGAGATTATACCCCAAGGGGTCTAGAGGGCCTCTGTGATAGCTCAGTTGGTAAAGAATCCACCTGCAATTAGCTCAGTGCCTAGGTCGGGAAGGTCCACTGGAGAAGGGATAGGCTACCCACGCCAGTATTCTTGGGCTTCCCTGGTGGCTCAGCTGGTAAAGAATCTGCCTGCAATGTGGGAGACCTGGGTTTGATCCCTGGGTTGAGAAGATTCCCTGGAGCAGGGAAAGGCTACCTGTGCCAGTATTCTGGCCTGGAGAAGTCCATGGACTGTATAGTCCATGGGGTCACAAAGAGTTGGACACAACTGAGCAACTTTCACTTCACTTTCAAGGGGTCTGGAAGGCTATTGTGCATGTATAGTACTCAAAGGAAAAAAACTGTCAACCTAAAAGCTACCATCCAGAAATGACGGTAATCCTCCACACTGTTGGTGGGAATTTAAAAACTGGAGCAGCTGCTTTGGAAACAGTTTGACATTTCCTCAAAAAGTTAAACTCCTAGGTCTTTACACAAGAGTAATGAAGGCACAGGCCACACAAAACATTGTACATGAATGCTAATAGCAACATGATTAATAAATAGCCAGAAAGGGTGCAAAATCCACATGTCCATCAAATGTTAAGAGGATCTATGTGATATAGTCATACAATGGAGTAGTGTGAGGCAGTAGAAAGAGATGACATCCTGAAGCATGCTACAATGTGGGTCAACCTTGAAAACACTCTGCTAAGTGAAAGAAGTCAGTCACAAAGACCACGTATTGTATGATTCCACTTCTGTAAAATTTCCAGAATAGACAAATCCATAGAGACAGCGAGTATATTATTGGTTGCCTAGCTTGGGAAATTCTGGAGGGAATGGAGAATGAGCGTGTATTAGTTTCCTGTGGCTAGTGTAATGGAAAAGTACTGACAAACTGGGTGGTTTAAAGCAAGAGAAATTTATTCTCTCACAGTTCTGGAGGCTAGAAGTCCGACGTCAAGGTGCTGGTAGGCCAGGTGTTCTCCATAGACTCTAGAAGACCCTTCTTTGATTTTCTGCCTCTGGTGGCCCCAGGCACTCCTTCACTATGGCCACGAAGCTCCAGTTTCTGTCCCCATCATCCGTCTGTGTCCGGCTTCCCATGCATTCTCCTCTCTGTGTATGTCAGTCTCCAAATTCCCCTCTTCCTATAAGGATACTAATCATATTTATTAGGGCCCACCCTCATGGTCTCATCTTAACTTGATTACATCTATAGACATAACCAAATAAGGTCACATTCACATGTTACTAGGGGTTAATACTTCAATGTATCTTTTGGGGAATGTAGATGATAAAAATGTTCTAAAATTGCTGATGACGATGGTTGCACAGCTCCTTGACTATTCAAAAAAACCCTGAATTGCAGAATTTCAGTGGATGAATTGTATGGCATGTGAATTACATCTGGTTAAAATTTGAACTTTCCTGTGTCCAGTGGTTAAGACTGTATACTTCCAATGCAGCGGGGCACAGGTTCAATCCCTAGTCAGGGAACTAAGATCCCACATGGTGCAATGCAGCGGGGAAAAAAAGAGAGAGAGACATTCCCAGATTTCGAAAGGAAAAACAAAACAGAGAATTCATGATTAGCAGGCCTTCCTTGAAAGAAATACCAAAGGAGGTTCTTTCAGCTGGAAAGGTAGGGGCACCAGTAATTCAAATCCATGGGGAAAAGAAGAGTTTCAGTAAAGGTAATTGCATAGGTAATGAGAAAAGACAATATAATTACACATTTCTTTCTCTTTCTTTTTTTTTTTCTTCTTGTTGCTGATATAAAAAGCAGTTATATAAAAGAGAGGAACCTGCATATGCACTTTCACTCGTATGAAGCCAGAACGACTCCAGTGTTTCTCCTGAATTTTAGCTGTTTACTTAGACTGGTTCTGTCCGGCTTCCAAGATGCTCCCAGCTCCTGAGATGTCCTGGCGTTGCTCAGGGCTGATGGGATCTCGGCCTGTTGAATCGGGTATTATTCTACCAGCACCCCTCCTGAAATGGAAACCAAATAATCATTTTTGAGACATTTCTAGTTGTTTTTGATATTGGTGGGGCTTCCCTGATGGCCTGGGGTCGCAAAGAGTCAGACGCAACTGAGCACAGCACACCCACGTCCATCCTTGATATTAGTGAAAAAACTGGAAATGTTCTCTGCTGAAGGGAAGAAATAAAGCTTATCTAAAAGCTAATCACACTTTCTAAATAACAGAAATATTTGACTGGAGTTAAAAACTAAAGGTTAAGGATAAAGGTCCGTTTTCGGAGATTTAATCCCTTGGCCATGGTCCTGCCCTCTGTTGCATGGAGAGATTTTCTAAAGCAAAGGTCAGCATCTGTCTGAGAAGTGACCAGTCTGCATATAATGCAGCTCTTCTTTTCTTTTTTAAATGGCATCAATGGATTCCACACTGTTTTCATTAGCTTGGCTCTTGGGTATCTGGAGAGGAGAGTTATTGGCATCATCCAAACTGGTGACAGTTGTTGTGGATATTCTGTTGGGGTGTCTGATTATGATGAATATCCAGGATAGTTTTTCATCCAGAGAACAAGTGAGGCTATGCATTGGCCTGGGAATTTTTTGATTCCCATGTTCTACTGCCATTTGTTCTAAAATCTAAAAGAATGCCAATACAACTCTGTCTTGAAATGGTTTGTATTAGCAGCAGAGGATCAAGGACTTGGCTTTCCAAACCCTGCTCTCTTACCTGAGCTTCCCTCTCCAAGCTGTTTAATGCACCTGAGTTGCTGCCACCGGAGGACCATGGGGTGGAGGTGAGGCTGAAGTCACAATTACCTTACCTCGTGAGGGAAATCCATTCAGTTCAGTTCAGTTGCTCAGTCCTATCAGACTCATTGCAACCCCATGGACTGCAGCACACCAGGCTTCCCTGTCCATCACCAACTCCCAGAGCTTGCTCAAACTCATTTCCAGTGAGTTGGTGATGCCATCCAACCACCTCATCCTCTGTCGTCCCCTCCAGTGGTCCTCCCCAACAAGAGGAGCCTGAGAGACCATCAGAGTCTAGTGGGGAGGCCCAAGGACAGCAGGGCTGGAGGAAGAGTATGGTGTCTGGGGATCTGTGGATCCTGGTGGAAGTTTGAAGCTACTCATGCTCTCTGAGCCCTAAAAGGCTAAGAGGGGCCGCAGAAAGGGTGAACTGAGTCTTTTCTGACCAAACTTAGAGAACTCTAGAGAGATTCCATTTCTTTAGTCCAAGAGGGAGCTGATGACAGAAACCGTGCTACCGGGGAACACAGCCATCACTGGCAGTCTAGTCATTAGACTTGGGCACAGGGGGCTTGCAGAGAACTATTGAGCTGGCTGAGCCCCGGGCCAGGGAAAGAGCCAGCAGTCAGGAATCAAGGACTTGGCAGGGTTGCTCCTTCTGGCCTCTCCGAGGGAGAACCCGTCCCCATGTCTCCTCCCAGCTTCCTGCTGGTCCTTGGCTGGCAGATTTATCAGGCAGTCCTGCCCGTTCTTCCCTGCATCTTGGTGGGTCCTTCTCTGTCTCTTACAAGGTCCTCTAACTGGAGTTAGAGCCTCCACTAATCCAGTGTGATCTTGATTCTTAATTACATCTACAGAGGCACTCCTTCCAAATAAAGTCAAGTTCTGAGGTAGACATAAATTTGGTGGGGATATTATTCAACTCACTAGGGTGGGGAAGAGCTTTCTGATGGGTTTGTAGGGAGGGAAACCGAAGCAGAGAAGAAAATGAACTTGTTCAGGAGGAGTGCCGGGAGCACTCCTGACACAGAGACGTGGGTGCTACAGAGGACCCCCACCTGGCTCCGATGGCCTTCCAGGACCACAGGTGGCCTATGGGCAGGTCACCTCAGCTCTGGCCACTGTGTGGAAGGGGAATGGGGCAGAGCATGGAAAGACCTGGCAGAGGGCATTGTGAGATGCCAGGGGGATAAAGAGGCACGCCCCATGGGTTGTGAGAGAGCTTTGTACCTGTAAGTCGGGGGAGTTTGGGGTTGAATAAGGATACATTTTTGTGCTTGGTGACTGAGAAGCTGATTTGACATTTGGAAAAAAACCAAATGAAAATTGCTGAGGGATCAGGCACTGCTAGTATTTCATTAAGAGCAGGAAAAATCATCTCCTGCAAGGAGGATTGACAGGGGTGGGGCGCACTCAGGAAAGGGTCTGCAGATGGCACCTTGGAGACAGAGGCTGAGGGAAGGGAGAGTTCCTCAGGCCAGAGATGGTGCGCAGGGAGGGAGCACCTGGGGACACATCTAGGGGGCAGAAAAGGCCGAGGTTTGTGCGCAGGTGCAGGAAAGAGCATGTGAAGGCAAATAGGAGGTGGTGAGGCGAGATGTCACTTTGGCTGAATTCTGCAGGAATTCAGGCCATCCTGAAGTAAGAGCTCTTAGTCCATACTTTTTCTTTTCTGAAATTGTGGTGAAATATACATAGCGTGAAAAGTACCTCTGTAACCGTCTCCAAGTGCACAGTTCAGGGCATTAAGTCCATTGCTGGGCATGTTCCTTCCTATCACTCGTGAGGGGTGGAGGGCCGTGGTGGGGACATAAGTTCTGTCGGTGCCAGAAGGATCCTGGGAGGAGCCTGCCTGGGGTCTTGGGTGAGGGGTGAAAAAATTAATCCTCCCCAGCTTGTTCTACAGATAAGTGGACTTTCCGGAACACGGGAGAGCAGGGCAGAGACACCATTCAGAAGCCAATGGGTACTGAGTTCTACTTTTTCCCCTAGAGGAGGTAGCCTTGCTAATGCCACATTTGCTTCAAAAACCAGGGAGAAGCCCTGAAATTGATGAACAGTCTACATACAGAAGCACCCGGATTTCTTTAGTGTCTTTATTACAGTGAATTGAAAAGGTGCTTGAGCACAGGTTCTTCCCAAACACATGAGCCTGCTTAGATGAAAAGAGGATTTGTTGTGTGTCTGAAAATCAGACTTCACTAGCTGTCCCCTGTTTTCATTTGATAATCATATTCCGATGAAACTTTGATATCTGGGCTAATTAAATCCGGACGTAGGACAACCGTCTGCAGTTGTGGTGGGCTCTCTTTCCACCAGCCCACGACCCAGCAGTGGTCAGCCCAGCACTAGCCCCCGATTCTGCAGTGTCACAAATGCCACCAAGGCAAAGCACTCGTGGCTTCCAAATACCCCTCAGGCCACATGGAGTTCCTCGGAGACCCCGCTTCTCCCTTCAGAGCTGTCCACATGGATCTGATTTCACCTACAGAAAGTGGGTAGTAGTTGATGGAGGACAATATGGGCCAGCCTGGTGCCCCCAGAGGCAGTCAGTCACCCTATCCCCACAGCCCTATCTAGGGAGAGCGCAGGATGTATTCTCTGAGAATTGCAGGGTCAGGGTGCTAGAAGAGGCTCCTCAGAGCCAAGGATAAGGGATTCCTCAGGAAATCTGGGGTGCCCTGCTCTTCTTAATGCTGCTCCCAGGCAGAAATGCTTGTGGGTTTTCACTGCAAAAGGAAAACAGCAACCTAATATGCATCCCGGATTAAAACCACCATTTCAAAAGCGCATCATTAAAATAAGCTGTGACCCAAATATTTGTTGTGGTGTGTTTAAGAGTTTTTCAAGCTAGTGAAAAGAATGGAAAAAGTGAAACAACGAAAATGTAAAAAAAGGGAAGAAAGGAAGGAAAAAACACCCCAGAGCAAGGAATGTTTTTGGATGACTCTCTGGGAGTTGCGGGGTAGGCTTTTTTTGTTTTTTTGTTTTTGT
>SJYV01016461.1:832415-921825 GCA_006410875.1 Neotragus pygmaeus | reverse complement strand
CCCCCCCCCCCCAAAAATGTAAGTTCAGTGTGGATGGAAGACCATTGCAGAACTAGGTGCGAGGCATTATTGGAGCGTGGTTTTGACAGTTTACAGGGTGGAGTGTCTATAGCCCAGAGAGATGTGCGTTTGAAATGGAAGGTGCACCAGTGGGAAACATGGCGTTAAATTCAGCGCAAGGAGGAGGACGACCTCACACAGCTCCTTGGATGCCATGGGGACTGGCTGTGCTCTTGGGCGCCTTTTCACGCACTGGTAGGGCCTTGCCTTCAGCTGCTGGCTATTGGAGCATCGAGGAAGTCACATGGGCAGCTCGGAACACGGGCAGCTCGCGTCAGTCCCATTGCCACTCGTTTCCTTACAGCTAATGAAGACAACTTAACCTCTCTTGTCAATTTGTGTACACTTCAAAGGACGTGCCAATAAAATTTGAATTTATAGAGACCTGTCCTCCAAGTGGTTAATATTCTACTGACCTGGAAAGTAGCAACAGGGATGTACCTTCTACTAAATTATTAACTCTCAAACCCTCTCTCTCACTCCTATTCACTAAACTTTCCTATCAAAGAGTGAGAATGTCTGGGTCTATTCCATATATCGTAACTATGAGATAGACTCCAAGGTAAAAATCTGACCACGTGATATACTGAAACTTGATGATTATAAAGCAAGCACCGAGTCTACTGTCAGCAGATGCAATCAGAGAAGCCGTCACTAGGCGGCGCCTCGGGTCACAGTGGCGTGAACCATGTTGCCAGATTTCCCTACTCATTGCTGTCTGTGGGTTTTGATAAGCATGGAGACTAATCAGTGAAGCTTATTTTTTTCTATAAACATCACATTGATACTGATTTTTATATAAACCACCAACGACAATCTGTGTGATTGTATTTCATTTGTCTTGTATAAATGATATTCTTTAGAGGAAAGTTATGTGGACTGGCGCCAGTGGTGGTCTTCAGAATGCACACTTCTGATTCTGGTTTCCCATATTTTGTGTTAAGAAGAACACATGTATTCTCGGTTGCATGGTAAATACCTGAAAGTCTTCTGTGTGGAAACAGTCACGTTGTGCTGAAGGCTTGGTGTTATATAGTCTTTTACAGCTGTTTGCAGCTCACTGTGGAAGAAGCTTATTTCCAAGTTCCTCTTTCATCTCTGAAGACCCTTTTCTTCCTTTTTTTGAGAAGGGCTTGCCTATTGAATGCTGTATATTCCAAAACACTTCATTTTACCTTTGAGAAGAACAGTTGGCAGGCAGGGGGTGAGGGAAATAGTTCTGGCTCTCCTAGTACCTGGGGTAATCCTGTCTAGTCTGGAGGGTTTCAGGCAACCACTACCCCGACTCCTTCCTCCCTTTAAAATGTAAATGTTGTGCATCAGCTGAGCATGGTGGGTGACTGTATAGACTTTGGGGCCAGGCACCCTGCACGCAGGCACTGTGGACTTGAATGGCTAGTCTGCCATCTCTTCTCTCTAGGCTTTGGTTTATTTACTTATTAAATCAGGGTATTCAAAGTATCAAATTTCATAAGTTTATTGTAATGATCAAATGAGATAATGCTTATATAAGGTGGTCACAATAATGGCTCAGGTCATACTAGTATTGATGTTATTTTGTAAGTTCATTTGTATTTATGCCCTATTTCCTTATGTAACAGGGGAAACTGCTGATAAGAATATATATCTTAGAAAAAACTCGATGCCAGAAAAAGTTTGAGATAGAAGAGTGAGACTAGGGGAATATTAGAACACAGGTATTTCAGGACATGAGTCCTTATCAACTTCTACTGAGTTAGACTTTGCCACATATTTATCTCTGAGCTTCCCATTAGCTGAAGTGAAAAAAGAATCAGGTTCACATACATGATTCCCATGGACCACAAGGTAAAACCTACCATTCCCTCAAGGAATCTTGATTGTTCTTGGCTCTTTTTAAAATTGTTATTATTGATATAGCTGATTTATAGTGTTGTTAGTTTCTGATAGAGAGCAAAGTGAGACACAAACACATATATATTCTTTTTCAAGTTGTTTTCCCTGATTGGTTATTATAAGATATCTAAATATAGTTCCTTATGCTATACAGTAGGACTTTGTTGTTTATCTATGTTCTTGGTTCTTAATTCTAAAAATATGTCTTAATTCCTATATAAGATATCATAGGTGCTCCTTTATTATAAGCTGAGAGAAAGTAAATAGCAGTTGTGTTCCCCAGAACTGTGACTAAGCCCATGTGGTAGGCAGAATTCTCAGATGGGCCCCAAGATTCACACCCCTGGTGTACTCACCTTCATAATCCCCTCCCCTTGAGTGTGGGCCGGACCATGATAGATGTCACCCCCATGATTAGAGTATGCCATGTGGCAGGCGAAGATGTCCTCAATGAGCTGACTTTTTACGGTTTGCATTTCTTCCTGTGCAGCTGTGCTGGGTGAGAGCTGCTGCGAGGCTTTCTCCAGTTGCAGCAAGCGGCGGCTCCTCTCTAGTGGCGTGCGGAGGCTGCTCACTGTGGTGACTCCTCACTGCAGAGCACAGGCTCCAGGTGCGTGGGCCTCAGGAGCTGCGGCTCACAGGCTCTAGAGCACAGGATCAGTGGCTGCGGCACACACGCCTAGTTACTCCCTAGCATATGGGATCTTCCCAACTCAGGGATCAAACCCATGTCTCCTGCATTCAGCTTGGAAATAACCAAGGCAGGCAGATTTTTTTCTACTCTGCCACCAGGGAAACCCCCTAATGAGTTTAAGTTAATCAAAGGGAAGATTGCCCTGGGTGGCCTGCCCAAATCAGCCTATTGGAAGTCCTAGAGGCAGGGAGATTGTCCTGCTGGCCTTGAAGTGGCTGCCATCCTGTGAGAGGGCCACGTGGCTGGGGCCTGAGACACCCCCTCAAGGAGTTGAGAGTGACTTTCAGCGGGCAGCCGTCAAGAAAATTAGGACCTCACTTCTGTTATCACAAAGAACTGAATTCTGCCAACAACTTAAATGAACTTGGATGGGCATCCTGAGCTCCAGATGACCACGCAGCCCAGCAAACACGTTACTTCAGTCTTATGAGACCCTAAGCAGAAAACTCAGTCACCCTATGCCTGGGTTCTGACCCAGAGAAACTGTGAGATAGTGACAAGAGATTGTTTTTAGCTGCTAAGTGTGTGGCAGTTTTTCATGCAGCAGTGGGAAACTAATTCAGATAATATGGCTGAAGTCTACATAGCCTTTGGATAGATTCAGAAATAAAGCCTAGAACATCTAGGGTTATTTCCAAGCTGAATTTAATATAATATTAATAGAGGGAGATGTTACAAGTTGTGCCATGAAAAAAAGTCTTCTGAAGACCCTAACTGTTCACATCAGAGAGAAGGCCTTTGTTCTTCTGGTGGGACAGGGTCAGGTTCTTAGGTTGTGAGCAACAGGACTGAGCTGGCCTATGTGTGCCCAAGAGAGTTACGGAAAGCTATAGTGGAGGTCATGGAATCAAGGAGAAGGCTGAAAAAACAGTCACAGAATGGGCAGAAACCCAGAAACTCCTGGGCTTTCACTACCAAGAAAATCCTTGATGAGGCTCTTGCTCCCCAAATGAAAGAATTACCTGTTCCCTTCCTCTGTGTCCACTGCTGTCATATAACTTCTGCTCCAGGTTGACAGTCTGTGCCAAGTGGGAATGGCCTGAGCCACGAGAGAGCAGGAGCCCTGAATCAGATCTGCCAGGACCCACAGGATAGCTCTCCCCGACCAGGACCACTGTTGCCAGAGGGAGGGAGACTGGATGGTGGGCCATCCGGAAGCGAAGCAGATCCACAAAGTAGGCTTGAACTTGCAGATGTGGGGTGGAATCTGAGCTCTTCTCCCTTTCAGCTGAATATTAGAGGAAAGCGGAAGTCACTCTTAAGAAACGGTAAGAAATTCGGAGCCTCTTAACTGCAGAGCTGCAGAAGAGCGGGCTGAGTAGGTGGAGAAGGAATTGAGGGGTGGTCTCTGAGGTGGTAGGGAGCTGCACGGGCAACCTTGTCTTGTGCAAACCAAGGTTGTGAACAGTTGGATGCTCTGGGTGAGGGATGGAGAAGCTGAGCTTTGTGCCCGAGCAACTGAGTATAGATGTTGAACCACGAAGACATAACCCTTGGAGATTAGCAGAAAGTGTGGAAGAGCTTCTGACTTTCACAGGCAATGGAATCTGCCGGGGTCTGAGCCGGTGAGACCTGATGAGAAAGTGGCTGCTGCTTTAGCTATGCTAGTTTGGCATGTTGTGTATCCTAAATCTCTTTGGACATTCGCAATAGGCAGGCCCATTGAAGAGTCTGTGCTTTGTTTGGGCATCTTTACTTAATGTTATTCAGTTTGTTGTGGTTCTGTTTGTTGCTGCAGGCTTTTCACTGCTGACCTTCAGTAAATTGTCACTAAATGCTGCATTTGTGAATGGGAGTCGTGCTGTGGTTTCAGGGATTTTCCCCCTAGCATGCATATATCTATTCTCATGTTAAATGTTCTCGTGAAACATTCCAGTGATCAAATGTTTAAGAATTGAGAATGCACAGTTACACAATTTCAGGCACTGTTGTATCCTATTAACACACATTGTCCCTTGATTTAATATATTCTGTCAGTATTGACTAAAGGTAATGATTTTCACACATTCATTTATTTATTCCAGCAATATAGGTGTCCCAGCCACTGCTTTGAGCGCTTGGGGTACATCGATGAGAAAAAGAGACCAAGATCCCTGCCCCCGTGGGATTCTTGTGATACCCACATGTGTGCACATGTGCATGAGTGCGCACGTGCGTGCACGCACACACACACACACTCTCTAATTTCTCAGAAGTCCTGCAGTTAAAAAAAAAAAAAAAGTGGGTGACTGTTTCAGACCTTGTCCTAAACTTAACTGGACAAACTTTTTTGTGTGTACTCATAACATTTTGTAGAGTCATGGTCTGTATAATATAGGCCTCTGAGAAATCCTTTACAAAGGTATAGCCAGACGGTGTGTACTTCAGAAAAAAATATCCATATCATATTGTTACCAATAAATCCTCCACCAGGTTCTGGAGTGCAGATCTTCTTTGCTGCTGCTTATAGTCACATCTCTATGCTTCCATGTCCAGTGAGCAGGTGACTTTAGTCAATACTGAGGCCCCATCTGGAAGCTTCCCTGGTGGCTCAGATGGTAAAGATTTTGCCTGTAGTGTGAGACCCAGATTTGATCCCTGGGTCAGGAAGATCCCTTGGAGAAGGAATTGACAACCCACTCCAGTAATCTTGCCTGGAGAATCCCAGGGACAGAGGAGCCCAGTGGGTTACAGTCCAAGGGGTCACAAAGAGTCAGACACACTGAGCGACTAGGTGATGAGGTCCTATCTGAGACTGCTGCTTGACTAGATGTCAATCCCTCACCCACTGGCAGGACAGGGATATTTTCAAGGAATTCTGGACCAAACGGGGTTGTGGTCAGATGTGCTGGTGGGGGACCACATCCAGTCCTTTACACAAATACCTACCACCTCGATGTGCTCAACTGAGTCTTCGGTTGGTAGTTTTGGGCAAGGAATATGGAACTTGGTTAAGCGTCTGTATTACTGTGTGGTGCTTGAGGATAAGGTGCTTTGCATTGACCCCAACAGTTTTCCTTATTTCCCCAGTTAATGCAAAGAATCTCATGTCATTGCTTGGAAGGGTAGCTGGGTGGCTTTGGACAATGTTGGCACAATTGACCTGAGATGGAATAACCTGAGGTCTGGAGCTCCCGGGATTACTGATGAATGTGTCATCAGGGAGGGAAAATAGCCTGGGCTGATACCATCTTTTGGAGGTGCCTGCTTGTGATCTTGTGTTTGGGGGTGGGGGTCTGAATCACTCTGAGGGACACTGAAGGGATTTCTAGAATTATGCCTGGGCCTAAGATGGCTTGGAAAGAGAGCGACGCCCAGATACAGCTCTGGCTCCATGTCAGGGGGAGAATTTCATTCCTTAATGTTTGTTCTTAAGCTTTTTCTTGGATGTACCTGCCTGACTGGCGTTAATGAACTAACTGTTGAATCTAGCATTTCCTTCCCTTTGCCTTTGAATAGAAAACCTGTTTTACATGAGTAGGAGGGAGGATCTTTTTTGGAGCTGCCTTAAAGAGATCTCCCCCTCCTCCGATGGCATCTCTTGAATGTCAGCAGTTTCCCAGGAAGAACATGGAGACTTGTACCTACTCCGGGGCCAGCCTACTTGCCTTGGATTTCAGGGTCTCTGGAAACGTCTAGTCTGGGACACAGCATAGACTTGAAAAAAACAACAAGAATGTAATGTGGCACCTTGGGAAACAGGGGCAGAATAAAATCTATTTTATTGTCTGCTTAAGGAAGTAAAGAAGGAAAAAAGAAACAGGAACATTCTCTAAATGTTGTGAAAAGGAGTCTGTATCAGAAACAACTCCAGCTTTTTCCACTGGGTGGTGTTTTTGTTTAATTTTATTGTATGATTTCAGTCTCAGAGCAGGCAGGTCCGCAATCCAAATTAGTTCTGGGTGTTGCCCTTGGAAAATTTTGAAGTCTTGGGGAAATTTACTTAGGTGGAATTATCTTGCTTTTTACACTAATTTAAATATATATATATTTAGAGGATCCTTCTATGTCCAATTTGCCTATTACCATCATTCCCATAAAGACAAGAAACTCTAGGATAAAGACAATGTTTTTTTCATAGTTATAGACTCATCCCAAGCATCGGGTCTGGCAAAGAGTGTGTGATTCATAGTGATGTGGCCACTGATTGAATGAAGGAAGGAGTGGAGGCTGCAGCAGAGTCCTCCTTAGATGCACTTAGGAATTATCCNGAATTATCTTGCTTTTTACACTAATTTAAATATATATATATTTAGAGGATCCTTCTATGTCCAATTTGCCTATTACCATCATTCCCATAAAGACAAGAAACTCTAGGATAAAGACAATGTTTTTTTCATAGTTATAGACTCATCCCAAGCATCGGGTCTGGCAAAGAGTGTGTGATTCATAGTGATGTGGCCACTGATTGAATGAAGGAAGGAGTGGAGGCTGCAGCAGAGTCCTCCTTAGATGCACTTAGGAATTATCCGTCTCTACCAGGGCCGCCAAACAGTATCTGTAAAGGGTCAGCGAGTATTTGGTTTTGTGGACCATACAGACTGTGTTGCAACAACGTGATACTGCCTTTGTAGCTGTGCCATCAGCCCAACGGTGTGCCGGGGGTGGCTATGTCCTAATAGAACTTCATTTACAAGAAGAGGCAGAGAGCTGGGCCCGGCCCAGATGATGTTGACCTTGGTTCATACAAGAGCACACCCGGGCACCTTGCAGACCTCGACCATCCCTGTGACCAAGAGGGAGTCTGTGAGTGGCAAGACAACGCTATGTACTGAGCAGATCTCACGTCACCTTCCACCCGAGCACAGGAGGGCCACATCCCCAGGCTCCTTTGTGTTAGATGGTGCCGTGTGACGAGTTCTAGCCCATGAACTGTACGTCTGCCGTGTTCAGACCTGCCCCATAAAACGTCTTGCCTCCTGCTCCAAGTTCTCTTCCTCCGCCCGCCGGCTGGGTGCAGAGGATCTAGCGTGGGCCGGGAGCTGAAGCCACTTGATGGAGGAAGCCTGGGTCCCTGGATAACTGCATGAAACAGTCCTCCCCACTACCACCCTTGCTGTATACTGGACTGGGAAGGAGTGTAAAATAAACCTGTGTGTGTTGTCAGTCCACATACTAAAACTGAGATCATTAGCTTGCTCTCTCTGATATTTATATTTGGACTCAGATAAAGGAAAGACACTGAAAAATAACTGCTCAGAACTATTCTCTACAGGCTTGACAACCTCCTGCCTAGGGAACCTGCAGTGTTTGATGGGAGAAAAGTAGGGTGAAAAGGTTTTGGAAAGAGTGTGTATAGAAAGTAGTCATGCTATTTGGTTCTGAGAATCTGGGGCCTTGAAGAGAGATCCACTGGGAGGTAGGCAGAGATGAAATCAGAGGTGAGTGATTTTTAAAAAATCATGCATGATCCCAGTTGTGGTCCATGCCTTCAGCTCATTGGTTTGCCTCTGTGCTGGTTCACATGGGTTTCTTGGAGCTAGCTCTGGACTTCTCCATTGTCACATTACTCCTCTCTCTCTATGGATCCATAAACTTTGATAGCCTCTAGAGTAGATCAACATCAAATCTTTAGTGGCCTAGCAAAATCAGGCCACATCCATCTCAGTTCCGTGGGAGCTGCTGGGAAATGGGCCATGCTGCGCACAGCCTGTGCGGGATCCAGGTCCCTTGTGCCTGGAGGCTCCCCTCCTCCCAGCCCTCGTCCTGCCCTTTCAGCTGAGAAATAGAAGACAGAGTGAAGGAGGATTGCGCAGGAGGCTTGGAAGGTCAGCCCTGGTAGTGGTGTGCATCGCGCCAACCCATATCTCATCACTCAGAACACAAGTTATGTGACTGCAAGGGAGACCAAGAAACAGAGCCCGACCTGTGTGTTCAGTAGGAAAATAAAATGGGATTGGTGGACCCATAGCAGTCTGCTAGCGGGAAAACACTTTGAACTCCAGATAACCAACTCTATAATATTTGGATCCAGCATATTCTGAAATTGAGAATTGAAATTGAGATTTTTGTGTCTGTAAGCCTTTATTATGCCTTATTTTCTGGAAGGACCACAAATATAATCCAGTATCAAAGAGAGACTTAAGATTTCTTACTGCTGATTGTGATGCTATAGGAAGCCAGCAAGGTGGGCAAGGCGTTTGTTGTTTTCTCTTCGAGGTGGGTGGTGGAGGGCTGGGAGCTATCTTTTGTTGTAGGAGCCCCCACCCACCCCACAGCACTGCTTCAACGGCCTCTTCTTTTTCTGCTCCTCTTTCTCTGTAAGTCCTGGTCTTCCCACCATCTGGGCCCTGGCTGCAGTCATTCGGTTTTATGTGGGGAGCACCTGGGTGTGTCCTGCATAGAAGCTCCAATCCCCCCAGCAGATTCTGCAGAGGCAGAAACACAAAAGACACATCTTCCTCTTGCTTCTTTGAACTGTTTCTCATAACCCGATTTTGGTGTGCTTAAAAAACTAAAAACTCTCAACTGCAGGAGGGAGAGGGAGGACGATGATGATAAGGATAAAACATCCTCTCTTGCTATGTAACATGACCATATTATGTGATCACTGGGCACGTGCAGTAAACTGGCCTGAGACAAATGATTTTCTGAGAGGCAGTGTCCATTGGTCCAATATATATACTTTGGAGGGGGTACCGGATGCTGTTGGTAAATTACACCTTGAATATATTCAGCTATCCTGGACCTGAGGGAGTTCGGGTGCTTTCTAAAGCATGTCAGGGGAAGGATTGTTATGGGAAAGGTGATAAAGAACTGGTCTGCTTCCGGCACATTCACGGTGCCACCTCTAACAAGCAGTCAGGAATCCACATTCACGAATGTGGGAAGGGCAGACGCAGCCCTTCTCCTTAATAAGCATCTGGCCACTTCTGGTGGGAAATCTTAGCCTATCCTCTCCCTCATGCCCAATTGAAATGTCTTCTTTGATCTCTTAGCACCTGTGTGTGGATCTGATGTATTAATAGTTGTTTCAGAAGGCATTGGTGTGATTCTGGGATCCTCGAGGGCAGGGCCACGGTCTTCATGTTCCCAGAAACCAGCCCGGGTCTAGTGTGGAGCAGGCGTGTGCTGCTGGGCACTGAATGATGGCAGAGTCTGGCTGCCAGGCTCTTACTGAGTTTGGGACGTTTCGGTCACTGCAGCTGAGGCCTACGTTGTTACCATCACCCAGACCTAAGACTATAGGGAATTTTTGCCCCTAAATAGAATTGAATGGGCCAGAATAGAGGATTCCTGATTTGGTCAGGAAGTCAGAGGGCAATGAGGAATAATGGATTCGTTGTAGGGATTGCACTGTATGTGGCTGTTAGAGCTGTGACGGTGTTGGAAGGCTATTGCCTCTGTGTAGCTGGTGTCTGGTCAGCAGGGAGAAAAACGATGTGGAAGAGGCAGAGCAAAGATGAACCGGAACCAACAAAGGCAGTTCATCCCCATGGGGATAAACTGGAACCTGCACCTGCCTCTCACATCTGTGTTGACGGTGCAGGGGATTTGCAGCAGAAACTGGCATCCTTTGCCGTGAACCTGCATGTCTGTCTGCCCCACGAAGTGGACAAGCTGAAGGAAAAGGTCCAAATAGGGTGCTGAGGGCCCAGCTGCTGCCTTTCTCCAAAAGTGAAGTTGACCATAAGACTAGTCACAATGTGTGTACGTGTGTGTGTGTGGGGGGGGTGCATGCCCCTTAAAGTGGAGCTCTGACCTTCAGAACATGACCACCGGCTTCTCCTGCCTCCCCTTCAAATTTCTCTTCCAGTCCATCCACACCCAGAATCACACAGGGAAGGACTGCTGGGAAGCGTCATGACGGCTTCTCCAGGTTGACACAGTATAGGGCCAGAGCTTCGAAGTCTTAGTTCATTGTAGCTTTGGATGTTTGTGCCAGAGTAATTTATGGCAGGACTCTTTGAAAAGAAACTTTTTAAGTTAAACCCACTGAAGTTTAGACTGACATGAAGAGATAAAGTAACTTGCTTGGCCTGTCATGCCAACAGTTTGTGGCTAGTGAATTCTGTTATTTATTTTTGTTGGAGAGAAGATAAGGAGAAAGAGGGCAAAGGTTGGAGTAGAAATAAAGGTTTCTTTTAATCTTGACTTGGGTTAAAAAAACTTAGTTCCCATTCTGAGTGTGGTGGAAGATGGCCTTTCTACAGGAGAATCTAGGCAGCTTTAGCCCCGTGGTTACATATTCAGATGCCTGCACCTTGAGTGGGGGTGGACAGCAATGGCTAATGCCAAAGTGCATTCCTGTTGAAGCTGAGTTGCTAAAGAAATTGGAATTGATCAAAAGAAGCTAGAAAACCAATGTTTTAAATGTGTAATCTCAAATAAATGACCGTTTTGGTAAATATTCTAGGTGTGCTTGTGAAAAGCCTATCTTCTATAGTTACTTTAAATATAGAGCTCTACATACATCCATGGAGCTTCCCAGGTGGCTCAATGGTAAAGAACCCGTCTCCCAATGCTGGAGATGAGGAAATGCAGGTTTGATCCCTGGGTGGCAAAGATCCCCTGGAGGAGGGCACGGCAAATCACTCCAGTATTCTTGCCTGGAGAATTACATGGACAGAGGAGCCTGGCAGGCTAACAGTCCATGGGGCCGCAGAGAGTCGGACACAACTTAGTGACTAAGCAACATGTGTCCATAAAGTCAAATCTCTGATCATGACCTTTGAACTGTATATATATTTACTGAATTTTTGTTTATTCTATCAGTTACTGAGAGATGTGTGTTTCAATTTCCTGTAAGATGAAAATTTGTCTGTTTCACCATTTAGATCTAAGAGATTTTGTTCCTATATATTTTAAGCCTATATCATTAGTTGCATAGAACTTTAGTACTGTTATATCTTTCTGAATCTTTTCGTCATTTGAAATATATCTGTCTCCAGTTATACTTTAAAAGTCTTCCCCCACCCTCAGCTTTATTGAGGTATAATTGACACGTAGACCTTAAAGTCCACTTTTATGACAATAGATCCCGCCTTCCTGTGGGGTGGAGGAATGTATCTTTGCATCTTTTTACTTGTCACCTCTTTTTGAAGTTGTCTTCTTATGCTTATTTTTGTGAGTGTGCTGGACACTCATGAAAAAAATAATCTGAGGGTGAGGAAGATGTTCTCTTCAAAAAGAAATCTACTTTTCTTCTCTCAGGTGTCTGGAGACACTCAAGTTTCTGAGATCATGGCGATTCCAAGCTGAGTTGAAACTCCCTAAGAGCTACCCCTTGCATCCCAACCCAGAGCCAGAGGGCTTCTAAGGCCCTTTTGCTCTTGCTAAACCCTTCGATCCCAGCCACCTTAGTCCTGTGATGTTGAAAAGGGAGCTGCTCAACCCCACAAATGCTCCTTCAAGAGCAAGCTGAGCCTCAGGGAGGAAGGTTTCCTAAATGGTGTTTCAACTCCTTGGATGCCATTCTTCCCTACATTCTGGCACAGCAGTTACTTATTCATTAGTTCCTTGGTATTTTCAAGCATACTTTTGAAAATATTTTGTCCACCATTTCTAGCTGTCCTTAGTGGAAGAGTTGATCCATATTTTCCAGTCTTCGTTTATCAGAGCAGAAGTTGTTTTTTTAGGGAAAAAAAAAAAATTCCTTTCTCTAGCATAATTCACCAGTATTTTCTTTAGTATGCAATTTTTGAAATGCTTTCAAAGCTGATCATTATGGAACACTGAAATTTTTATTTCATAATTTTTGTTTAATAGAATATGTAGTATAGTTCTGGATCTTGATGTGAGATGTTAAAACAAGGAGGGGTGATTTTTGTCAGTCAGAAATACTATGTTACAGAGAACTTTCATTTTTAATTGTATACTTTATTTTAATCTCATTTGTTTTTTGAAAGCTTTTGAGGTTCATAGGCGCTGCAAATGACAGTAGGCTCTTGAAATATCATGCAATTAGGCTTTTATCATCTAGGCTTGTGTTAATGAATACAGATTTCAGTGAAAACACTTAAGTATCTGATGAAAGAACAGGAACTCTGGTGTCCTGATGAAGGAAGGGACAATCTTCCCTAGTGAGTGAGCAGGCTCGGGGGCCTGCAGTGCTGGGTGATTAATGGTGCAGGGGCTGCCCTGCAAGAACCTGGTGAGAATGGGGCTGCCCGCTGGGCCCTGGATTCCAGCCGAGGGGTTGCTGGGCTCGACAGGGACTGTCACCTGGGCAGCCAGCCATCCTTGCGTGAAGTCAGCAAGGCACCACTTCATAAGCAGCTCCTTCCGCTGTCACCCTGGGAATTTCTGAGTGAAACGCACATGTAGGACATCTGTTTTCAGTGTTCTTCTTTCTTCAGAGCAGTGAAAATGGTGGTTTTGTTTGAGAAAGGAAAAGAGGAAAAGCCAGATATGAACTCAAGTGTTTGAGAAACTGGTCATGTTTCTGTATCTGCTGAATTTGCTCCAATAATATTTACTCTTTTGTGATTTTTCTTTTCAAAGAAATGTATGATTTAGGCTATTTCAAATCAATGTGTTCCTCTAGCGTAGGGCTTTTGCATGAACTACAGACCCGCTTTATTTAACTGCTTCCTAGTTTCTTTACTTAGATACCAACCACCTCAGACTCAGCCTGTCTCCCACACAAATTCTAACATTTCCCTAAATCTGACCCTTTGAGAACATTTCTTCCCTCTTTCCAGGAAGTCCAACTACACGACACAAAACCTTCCCCATTAAATAAGGGCTTCCTGATCTAGATGGTGTGCACTTCCTGATCTAGAGGTGGTTTGAACAGGAACGTAAAAATGCTCACACTCTGTGTATAGCACTATTTAGCCAGGTCAGAGGGAAATCTGCCCAAAACTTCACTTAATTTTTTAAAAATTAATTGGAGGCAAATTACTTTACAATATTGTAGTGGTTTTTGCCATACATTGACATGAGTCAGCCATGGGTGTACATGTGTCCCTCATCCTGAACTCATCTCCCTCCCCATCCCATCCCTCAGGGTCATCCCATTACACCAGCCCTGAGTGCCTGTCTCATGCATTGAACCTGGACTGGCGATCTATTTCACATATGATAATCATACATATTTCAATGCTATTCTCTCTAATCATCCCACCCTCACCTTCTCCCAGAGTCCAAAGTCTATTCTTTACATCTGTGTCTTTTTTGCTGTCTTGCATATAGAGTCGTTACCATCTTTCTAAATTCCATATATATGCATTAATATACTGTATTGGTGTTTTTCTTTCTGATTTACTTCACTCTGTATAATAGGCTCCAATTTCATCCACCTCGTTAGAACTGACTCAAATGGATTCTTTTTAATGGCTGAGTAATATTCCATTGTAAATATGTACCACAGCTTTCTTATCCATTTGTCTGTGGATGGACATCTAGGTTGCTTCTATGTCCTCGCTATTGTAAACAGTGCTGCGATGAACACTGGGGTACACGTGTCTCTTTCAATTCTGGTTTCCTTGGTGTGTATGCCCAGCAGTGGGATTGCTGGGTCGTATGGCAGTTCTATTTCCAGTTTTTTAAGGAATCTCCACATTGTTCTCCATAGTGACTGTACTAGTTTGCATTCACACCAACAGTGTAAGAGGGTTCCTTTTTTTCTCCGCACCCTCTCCAGCATTTATTGTTTGTAGACTTTTTGATAGCAGCCATCTGACTGGCATGAGACAGCACCTCACTGTGGTTTTGATTTGGATTTCTCTGATAATGAGTGATATTGAGCATTTTTTCATTTTTTTGTTAGCCATCTGTATGTCTTCTTTGGAGAAATGTCTGTTTAGTTCTGTGGCCCATTTTTTGATTGGGTTGTTTATTTTTCTNACTTTACAATATTGTAGTGGTTTTTGCCATACATTGACATGAGTCAGCCATGGGTGTACATGTGTCCCTCATCCTGAACTCATCTCCCTCCCCATCCCATCCCTCAGGGTCATCCCATTACACCAGCCCTGAGTGCCTGTCTCATGCATTGAACCTGGACTGGCGATCTATTTCACATATGATAATCATACATATTTCAATGCTATTCTCTCTAATCATCCCACCCTCACCTTCTCCCAGAGTCCAAAGTCTATTCTTTACATCTGTGTCTTTTTTGCTGTCTTGCATATAGAGTCGTTACCATCTTTCTAAATTCCATATATATGCATTAATATACTGTATTGGTGTTTTTCTTTCTGATTTACTTCACTCTGTATAATAGGCTCCAATTTCATCCACCTCGTTAGAACTGACTCAAATGGATTCTTTTTAATGGCTGAGTAATATTCCATTGTAAATATGTACCACAGCTTTCTTATCCATTTGTCTGTGGATGGACATCTAGGTTGCTTCTATGTCCTCGCTATTGTAAACAGTGCTGTGATGAACATTGGGGTACACGTGTCTCTTTCAATTCTGGTTTCCTTGGTGTGTATGCCCAGCAGTGGGATTGCTGGGTCGTATGGCAGTTCTATTTCCAGTTTTTTAAGGAATCTCCACATTGTTCTCCATAGTGACTGTACTAGTTTGCATTCACACCAACAGTGTAAGAGGGTTCCTTTTTTTCTCCGCATCCTCTCCAGCATTTATTGTTTGTAGACTTTTTGATAGCAGCCATCTGACTGGCATGAGAAAGCACCTCATTGTGGTTTTGATCTGGATTTCTCTGATAATGAGTGATATTGAGCATTTTTTCATTTTTTTGTTAGCCATCTGTATGTCTTCTTTGGAGAAATGTCTGTTTAGTTCTGTGGCCCATTTTTTGATTGGGTTGTTTATTTTTCTGGAATTGAGCTGCAGGAGTTGCTTGTATATTTTTGAGCTTAATTCTTTGTCAGTTGCTTCATTTGCTGCTATTTTCTTCCATTCTGAAGGCTGTCTTTTCACCTTGCTTATAGTTTCCTTCATTGTGCCAAAGCTTTTAAGTTTAATTAGGTCTGATTTGTTTATTTTTTCTTTTATTTCCATTACTCTGGGAGATGGGTCATAGAGAATCCTGCTATGATTTATGTCAGAGTGTTTTGCCTATGTTTTCCTCTAGGAGTTTTATAGTTTCTGGTCTTACATTTAGATCTTTAATCCATTTTGAGTTTATTTTTGTGTATGGTGTTAGAAAGTGTTCTAGTTTCTTTCTTTTACAAGTGGTTAACCAGTTTTCTTAGTACCATTTGTTAAAGAGATTGTCTTTTCTCCATTGTATATTCTTGCCTCCTTTGTCAAAGATAAGGTGTCCATAGGTGTGTGGATTTATCTCTGGGCTTTCTATTTTGTTCCATTGATCTATGTTTCTGTCTTTGTGCCAACAGAACTTCACTTTTTTAAAAACACACATTGTTAATGTGCAAAACTCATTCATCTGATATCTTAATAAAATTTATTTAAAAACCAGGGCACCCTTTTTCTCCTTCCTCTCTGCCCTTTATAATATTTGCCCCTGGAACATTCTCTGGGGCTCAGCTGTGCCACTCCACCAGCCATCTTCATCATGACTTGTGATACATCCTTCTTTTTTGGCTGCACCATGCAGCTTGCAGGATCTTAGTGCCCCTATACTGCCCCCCAGCCAGGGACTGAACCTGGGCCCTGGCAGTGGAAGTGCAGAATCCTAACCAATGTCAGGGCATTCTTGATCAGAGTGACACAAACAACTCCTTTGACTACAGTCTTTCCAGGTAAATGGAGACTAAAGAGACAGCTGACTAAATGTGATACATGAGTCTAGATCAGGCCAATGAAGGACATTTATGGGACAACTGCCAAACTTTAGATAAGGTCTGAGGATTAGACTAGAATATTGTATCACTGTTAATTTCCTGATGTTGATCATTATATATGATTATACAGTGTGATTATGTATGTTTGGTTTTAGGAAACTGCACTGAAGTCTTTAGAGATAAAGAGGCACTGAGGCTGCAGTTTTCTTTCCAATATTTCCAGGAAAAAGCATATGTGTGAGTTACATGTGCATGTGTGGGTATAAGTATGAACCCATGTGGAAGGAGTGAGGATGAATGATAAGGTTAAGTAGGAGAGCATGGATGTTTGGGCAATCTTGAAAGGCAGAAAAGAATTTGTTCTACCATTTTTCCCACCTTTTTCCAAGTCTTAAGTAGGAAGTTAAAAAAAAAAAATGATCCAGACAGGTAGAGCTAACCAGAAGAAGACAAAGGTGGACAGGAAAACCTCTGAACATGGAGTCCTGGGTGGCTAAGTCTAGTTAGTTCTAAAGTCCCAATTGTTGGGTTTCTAAGGAGCCTTTATTCTCTTCTTTTAAGCAAGATGTCCCCCAAATCTCATCCCTTGGCTGAACAAACAATATGCCTTTCTCACCAGGCTGAATTCTCTTGGTTACCTGAAATCCCAGGTCAATGTCTTTTCCCTAAATTCCTCCCGCCCCAGAGCTTATGTAGAAGGCTGCATTCCTCTGTGATAACTTACTGGGAGCCACTTTTTATCTACTGGAAGAGCCAAACACTGGCGCGGGCAAACGGGGTATCCTGGGAAGCTCCACCATCCGCATTCTCCAGTGGAGACCACCTGCTCCTGTGTGGGAGGTGGGCGGGTGGCACGTGGAGGGAATTGGGAGAAGCCCTTCTGCTCCATACAGGCATGGCCCATGGCCTCCGTTCATGGCTCGTTCTCTGGTTGAGAACAGGGCATGTGACACAAAATGTGCCAGCAGGCAGAACTAGAGCTCCTGGCTTAGGGGCGGTCACTGTGTTCCGTTTGGGCAGACAAGAAATATTTATTAGGCACGTATGGCAATAATAGGCTAGTTCTGCTTACATCTGGATGATACTTTATAAATCAGGTTCCCATGAAAATCACTGGCTCCTCTTACAAATGATGATGCTGAGGCAGGAAACTTACTGGGTTTTAAGGGAATCCCACTGAACTACTTAGAGGTCAGGGCCTTGATTTTTCAGCCCAGGTTCTTTCTGCTCACCCATCCTGCATAGACCTTGTTTGAGACTCTACAAAGGGGATCCTCTACCTGCCTGAGGATACCATAGTCTGGGCGAAGATTATATTCACTCTTGATGGACGGAGGGCAAAGCCAGGTTGATTTAATCATGGTTCTGGGTTTTATCAAGTCAAATGAATCTATAAGTTCTTCCTTTCCTCTAGCCTTCTGCTGGGCTTCCTGATAAAAAATGGAAGAAAAGAGTGACTTTTCAAGAGGTGTAGTATATACTTAAAGAGACCACAGCTGCCAAAGGATGTTTTGCTGACTCCCAGCTGCCAGTGAATTGCCCTGAAATTCAGTGAAGAGGGCAGGCTCCTGTCTCCCACAGCAGAGTTCTTGTTTGCTGCAACTTGTAGCCAAGGATGGGATGCTGAGTCTCTCAGGCCAAAGCAGGGATGTGGTGTGGATGCAGGTCAATCTTGCCACTTTAATTTGCTAAGGTTTGGAAAAATTTCTGGCCTCTTGCTTGCCTTCTGTTGATCAGATGAGATGATATATGCAGAGCCCTGGGTACCCAGTGAGTGTAATAAATGATAACTGCTGTAGTAACAGTAGTTACAGCAATAATGATATTAACACTTACTGTAATAATAAATTAATAGTATTAGAACAGTCAGTGGGATGGGGTCAGGGGTACAGTAGGTGTGGTCCACCCAATAGGAAAGAGTTTTATTAGTGATGCATCATAATAAAAAGCATGAGAACTCTGTACTTTCCTCTCAGTTTTGCTGAGAGCTTAAAACTACTCTAAAAAATAAGGTCAATTAAAACATCGTTAAAAAATAAAGGAAAGAGAAAGCAGACTCATGATTAATGGCTGGAGCGTGATTTTTCACTTCTCTGAAGATGACGATGCATTCCCTTCTTTCCTGCACTGGAGTGGACCCGCTTACCCTACCTACCCTTGGTATGCCACTAACAATACTGTTGTTTTTAAATTGTTCTATAGGCTGTGCAAATAGTCAAACGAGTTGCATGCTAATGAGGAAGTAATGTTGGTTGGTACAATGATGATCAATCATTCCAGTGTTTCTCCATGCACAGTTGGGTGTTAAATGCTGGTGGTCCCAGGTATTGCTGGGACCAAAGGCTACAGGTCTGGGGCTCTTTGTGGCTCTCTCCACTGAGCTAAGCAGCCACATCATCTCCACCCAGTGGGGCTGCAACTGAGTGACTTTGCTGTGAAGAGCTCTTCTGGAGGGCACCCACCACACTCTGGCACCTAGGGGACATCTTCCCTGATCCACAGACAAGGGCAAGTCTTGACCCTACATCACCAACATGATGGTTTCCTTTCCTTTGCCTAATGAAAAGTTCTTTTCCCTCTGAGCAGGAAAATGCCCAGCTAATCAGAGAAGTGGAAGTAGACAAGGTATCCACGCTCTCCAGGGACCAGGTGGAGGCCATCAAGCAGCTGTGGCAGGATCCTGGAATCCAGGAGTGCTATGATCGGAGGCGGGAGTACCAACTGTCAGACTCTGCCAAATAGTGAGTACAGAGCCCCGGGCCGTGGCCACACTTCACAGGAGCTTCTTACCGGGAGAAATGAGCTACCTGCTAAAATGCAGGCACTTAGCGCCAGCACGGCCTCCCTCTGCTCCTCTGCATTTTGATGCCTCGCTTCCCACCTCCTAAATTCAGTCCCCCCAAGGACCCCCCTAGATAGACCTCCTTTCCTCATCTAGTTTTAAGCTGTCCTTTTCACTGAGAGGCTAAGTCAATTGTGGGCTTTCCTTGGTGGGACTGATCTCATTTGGGGTGCTGAAGTTATATGATTTAAACCAGGACTACAACTGCTTCTGGTTTCTCCTTTCTGCTCTCCATATCCCTCTGCCTCCTCGTTTCCTGACTGGCAACAGCAGGTCCAATTGCCCTAAAATCAAGTTTAGACCCAACAGTGCAGTACACCCATCCGTGGCTGACCTGGTGCTGCCCTCAAGTGGACAAGATGAGTCAAGGCCGGCAGCTCAGTTTGTGAGCTCTTTGTTCATTAACTCCTTATGAAAGAGTAATCAGTAATCTATTAGGGTAAAAAGAAATAGATAGTTCTGCATGCAGATGATCCCACAGAGATCACAGAATGTGATTTTAAGACTTCTCCAAGACAATGCTTCTGCCCAGATCACTGGGCAAATAGCTGGATCATGGTCCTTCTTTGAAGGGGTGAGGATTCCTGCTTCTGCAACTCAGCCCCTTCCCTCTTGCTCTGGGTCACTTCCACTCTCTGAGGGCCCTGGAATTCTTTCCCCAGACCCATCCTCTTCCCTTTATGTGCTGCCATCACCCTCCAAAGTGGTGTGGGTAATTCACCCATCCTGACAAGCCAGAGGGCAGCAAAGGAAACCAGAATCTTACCTCCATAATTTCACTGGCTTTCCTCTGGTGTTTGTCCCAGGCTGAGTGCTGAATGACATGAATCCAGGTTAGTATAACACAGCAGCAAAGCAGGAGAAGGAACTAAAAGAAACCCCAGTAAGTCATTAGATCAGCACATAAGACAGCAGGGCAGAAAGGAGGGCAGCCAGCCTTTGACAGCTGGGAGCCAGGGCACCCCTGAGTCCTCCCTGGTCCAGCCTGTGTCAGTGGCTTCCAGGAAGGCCCTGGGGAATGGCTAGGGCTCTTGATATGGATCAGCTTGGGAAAGACCCACTAGGCCTGCTGTAGAGTTCAGTCGGGCCTGACAACTGAGGCAAGTGCACGGAGAAGAGTGTGGAGAGTGACTGGAGTGGTGGACAGGGCTGTACAGAGAAAAAAGAACGAAAACCTGGCCCAGGTGAGACCCCAGACACTTCCGTGGTCCAGGTCAGTGGTGATCACCTGCTCTGCTGCCACTGTCTGCTTCTTTGGAGAGGTATTTGATGTGTGTCTGCTCTGTGCCAGGCACGGAGGAAAGGGCTATAGGTACAATTGGTGCTTTCTGCCCCGAAGGAGCACAGGCTCTGGTGGGATGACACAGAGATTCGCTCAGTCATGCCCCTCTTCACAGACTGTGGCCCAGCAGGCTCCTCTGTCATGGATTTTCCAGGCAAGAATACTGGAGTAGGTTGCCATTTCCTTCACCAGGGCATCGTCCCGACCCAGGGATTGAACCTGGGTCTCCCGCATTGCAGGCAGATTCTTTACCATCTGAGCCACCAGGGAAACATGGCAGGCATAAATTAAAGCACCAGAAGTCCACGGTGATAAGCCCTGGGCTGTGCCCACAGAAGGCTGCCCTGGCGGTTCACCCGTTCAGCCCCGGCACACCTAGGTGAGCTCTGCCTGTGTGGGGGTGCAGGAGAGGGTGGGGCCACCTCCGTGTGCGGGGGGCTGCAAGTCATCAGCACCGTCACTGGCCAGGGCCTCAGTTATTTACTCAAAAGTGCCCTTTTCAAAGGCCTTAACATTAAAAAAGAAGTGTCTTCTTGTTTTACCACAGAAAAAGAGACTTGTCTTAAGCCTGGTCTGTAATATATGGCCCCAAATAATCCAAGACAAGTTTTGGGTTATTTTAGGAGATGTTCAGTTTCCCAGTGTAACAAGGAACTTTTTGAGAGGACTTCCCATTGGCCTGATTTATGCTCTTATATTTTCCTTAACTCTAATTTATTGAGCAAAGTAAAGTGTCCAGGCACAGCATCTACAATGTTCTTGGAGGAGGGCCTGTGAGAGGAGAACAGATGAAATGTCAGAGAGCCAGGTGCTGTCTCTTGCCCCTGTGGCCTGGCTGGCTCCCTCCCTAGCAGAGTGATGCAGCTGAGAACCAGGAGAGACCAGAGCTGCAAACTTGAGTCTCAGCAGGCTCACCAAAGCCTCTGATCCAAACTCTCTCCACACAGTTTTAGGAGGGCTGGAGGGTTGCTTCTCAGGAAAGTCACTGATGAATCCATGAATGAGTGTGGGTGGCTGGGAGTTGGGGTGACTTTCTAGGTGGGGCATTTGCCCCTTGTCAGCATCTTGCTCTCTAACATCAGTTACCTGACCGACATTGACCGGATCGCCATGCCATCATTCGTGCCAACACAGCAGGATGTGCTTCGTGTCCGAGTGCCCACCACTGGCATCATTGAGTATCCGTTTGACCTGGAAAACATCATCTTTCGGTAAGTCTGTTTCCTTGACATGGTCCATTAAGAATCTGTCTCTCCAGGCTTGGAAGTCCCCAGATGGATTCTTCAATGTGTTATTGCTAAAAGGGCTTATATCTCTTAGGGCAATAATGGCCTTCGCCATCACAGGGTATAAGAATTGTGGTTGGTCTCAAGTTGTACAGTGGATACAAACACACCTTTCTATTCCCTTTAGAGAAGAAGAGATTCCCTACTGATGTCTGGAATGCTGCTCGTGTATAACACACACAGATGTGTATTTCTGTAACCCACAGATTGGCAATACTGGGGTCTTTTCCCTGAAGCTGAATATTTCTTTCCCTTCTATTCTCAGCTCCAAGATTTATCATTGCAAATTTCAAAGCACTTTTATATCCGTTGGTTCCCTTGTCCCTCCTAACACTTGTTACACATGCTTGTCTAGAGACAGCACGAGTACAGTCCTGCCCTGTCCACCCTGCATCTCGTGCTGCTGGAGTGCTGTCAAGCTGGGGGAGCCCTCTGGTCTAGCACCCTGATACTCGGCATCCCTGTGAGCACATGCCCATTACTTTAAACCTTTTCAGAATCAATCTCTGCTTAACCCTTCCAAAACCTCCCTCTAAACGGGCCCAGCACAGCACGCTTGAAGTGTATCCTTTGCTGCCTGAAAGAGGTCCCCGGACTCATTTCTGTAAACTGCCTGAGCCCTGGAACATTCGAGCTTGTGACTGATCCTTGGGCTATGACAACCTGAACTTGTCCCAAAGACACAGGTTAAGGCTTTGGGTCTCCACATCAGACAGAGGGCACCTGCAGGTCTTTCTAGGGAAGGGGTAGCATTCAGCTAATGCACAAAGAATCTCTGGATTAACTGGGGGGGCCAGGAAACAAGAGGTGGCGAGTAGTCCAAAAGCCTGCCTGCCTTTCTGCCTGGCATCCTGGCACCCTGGGATGGTTTGGGCACCACCCAAGTGATGCCTGAACTTCTGCCTGGACTACTGCAGCAGCTCCCTAACCAGTATCCTCAAGCAGGCTCTGTCTGAGTGACCTCTGTGTGCATCTTCAGTAACTTCACTTACATTCTGTTGCCTCCTTTGCTAGGAAACATCCAGTGGTTCCTCATTGCCTAAAGCAGCAGTGCTCAAGCATTTTAATCTGAGGATCCCTTTTTATTCTCAACGATTATTGAGGACCCTAAAGAGTGCTGACTTCCATGTGCTTTCCCCCCAGAGAGTCCTATGTTTATTCTATTGAACAGGATGGTGGATGTTGGTGGCCAGCGATCGGAAAGACGGAAATGGATTCACTGCTTTGAGAGTGTCACCTCCATTATTTTTTTGGTTGCTCTGAGTGAATATGACCAGGTGCTGGCTGAGTGTGACAATGAGGTATGCTGGGTGGGGAGTCTGGTTAGCTGTGGAAAACAGAAACCTGTTTCTGCAGTTTGCAAGAAGCCAGCCCACTCTGGCATTACGCCCTATCCCTTAGGTTAAGTCGCCTCACTCCTGAAGTGTAGCCTGTGGGCTGGCAGTCCTAGCATCACCTGGGTGCTTGTTAGGAATACACACCTTCTGAATCACTCCAGGCCAAATAAAGCAGGATCCTCAAGAAGATCCCAGGTAATCTGAGAATCACTGACCTAGAATCCTGACTCTCACACTTGAATGGACACTGAAATTCCCAGGGGACCTTAAAGAACAACTATGTGTGGCCTGACCTTGGACATCTAGTCTTCGTGAAGGTGGGGCCACTCAAAAACATGGGGTCTTGGCCTTGGCTGCATAGTGGGAGGGTTTGTTTTTTTCTTTATAAACATCTTTAGGACCCTGTTGTTGAGATTCTTATTTCCTGGTTTAGAGTTGGGGGTTACCTTCACTAAGCCCCCCAGGTATGCGCATATACAACCAAAGTTGAACAACATTATTTCTAATAGACTTATCTGAGGACAGGCTTCCCAACCTCCATGGTGCTCTCAAATTAGGTCCTGAGCTAAGCTGGCTGGGGGGAGTGGTACCAGATGCTTGGTGCTGTCCGGGGGCAGCATCTGACCTTCACTTCCTCAGGACTTGCTCAGGGCAGCCGCCACCGATCCACCCCAGTCAGGCATCTGGTGCCCNCTCTCCACCAGCATCCCTGAGGCCGGTGGCCCTCCTTCCTTCCTCACTGTCACTGGACTCCTGAGCCCACACCCAGTGAAAGGGCATCTCAGGTCTGTAGTTCTGAATGATCCCTCCACTTGGTAATCCCAGTAGTTATACACAGAAAACTTGTGTCAACTCTGGGTTGCAACCTTCCTTTTTCAAGTTACACAAAAGCCCTTCTTATATCCTTATGTGTTTGCGGGCCAGAGAAGAATTTGCGCGAGAGGAATTCCAGAAGAGGGTGATTAATGGGAGGGTGAGGATGAGGGAAATAGAAGCAGGGACCACCTCACTCCCTCCCCAGCCTGGAGAGGACAGCTGGGTAAAAGGACAGATGGATGGAAGCAGTGATTCGGCATGCTGTTCCCAAAGCATTGTTTTTCTTCCTAGTTTATCCTAAATCTCTTGTTTTTCATTTAGAACCGCATGGAAGAGAGTAAAGCCTTATTTAAAACTATCATCACCTACCCCTGGTTTCTGAACTCATCAGTGATTCTTTTCTTAAACAAGAAGGATCTTTTGGAAGAGAAAATCATGTACTCTCATCTAATTAGCTATTTTCCAGAATACACTGGTAAGTAAGTGTGCATTCTGTGGCCCTGACCTCCCTGGCACCATTTCAGAGTTCTCAGCATAGCTTATCTGGGCCTCCTTGATCTGCCTCTAATGGACTTTCTTACCACCCCTCACTCCTGAATGGAAAGCTCCAGTCAAATCAGCGTGTTTTCACCTCAGCACCTCTGCACACGCCTCTCCTACTGCTTAGGATGTACTGCCAACTCCCTTGCTAATTCTGCTTTGTTCTATGAGACCCAAATCAGGCACCTCCTCCTTTGGGAAGGCCTTCTGATCCTCACCCCACATCCTTCCACAGTAGGTACACCTCCTCAGGCTCCCTTGGAGGCCTGGGCTTGCCTTGCTCTCTCCGCCTGTCTTGTCCCAGCAGACCCTGAGGGCAGAGACTGCCTGACTCATCTCTGCACTTCTAGTGCCGAAATATGGCAGCCCCTTCACCAGACCGGTGGACACGGAAGTTATCTTTAAGACCTCTCCAAGATGGAGAGAGGGTTTGGACCCTGTCACTAATTCTGGTGCAGAAACATTACTAAGTTTGATACTGATATTTACACAAGTGGTGTTTAAACGCTCTCCTTTTTGCTTTTATTAACCACATTGATAATGTAGCATACAGCTCTCAAGCTTCACAATCAGATTTGGGAGCTTAGCTGTGTTAGGCCCCATATTCTCTCTTTTCCCTCCTCTACTTAAGAACTACCTCTTCAGGGACTTCCCTGGTGGTCCATTGGCTAAGGCTCTGTGCTCACAGTGGAGAGAGAACTAGATCCCGCATGCTGCAACTAAGATCTGGTGCAGCCAAATAAATCAGTGTATTTTAAAAGAGTAATTACCTCTTCAAAAATGGTCCAAATCAGAAAATTAAATTAGGTCACTATTTTTCAACAAATCTTCAAGTATGATTTTTAGATACCAATGGACACTTAAAATACCCTTCTACAAGTTCATAAAAAAATAATGCCCCAAATAAAAAAGTCTCTAGAAATAAGATGGCTCAAAGAAGGATTCCCAATAAAAACGAGAGTACACTGAATATGACTTTTGAGAGGGCCTGGTGGTGAGCTGGTATCTTTCTTTTTGATTCTGACTGCCCTCATGACAGGACCGAAGCAAGACGTCAAAGCTGCCAGAGATTTCATCCTGAAGCTTTATCAAGATCAGAATCCTGACAAAGAGAAAGTCATCTATTCCCACTTCACATGTGCCACAGACACAGAGAATATCCGCTTTGTGTTTGCTGCTGTGAAAGACACAATTCTACAACTAAACCTGAGGGAATTCAACCTGGTTTAAAAGCTGCTGTGCACCCCTCACCTGGGCCAGAAAACCAGATTTGTTTTATTTGCAAGTGCTCTAACATCACCCAGCTCAGCCCACTTGGTGGCGCCAAGTCCATCATGCAGCCACGGGGACAAGGATGGGTGATGGAGCTTGTAAGATGTTTGAATTCAGCAAAACTTTCAAAGTCTTACTTTTACATTTATTTTCTTAACTTTAAGCTGTAAGATTTTTGTGTAATTTTTGAATTTGGTATTCTACAAAAGTCTAAAAAGCCACTGTGATTTACGGTGTTTTTTTTTTAATTGAAGTGTGTGTGCTAATAGCCATTAGAAAAATCACATAACAGAGGAGCTTGTCAATTTATGGATCCTGCTTTGAGACCTCTAGTATTAGATGGGTAACCTTTTTTAAAAATTAGATATTGTCCTTGTTTTTCTCTCTTCATGCTGAAGTATTCAACATGCAACCAAAGACATTTTGAAGTTTGTTCTTCATGTTAACTTCCTAAGTCAATGATTGTATCAGTACCTCTAATTTAGTTTTGCCACAATTTGATTACTATGGGCTCTAGAGAGTATTATGTTGTATTGGTGAAAAATGTGTGGTGAAAACTTACACACACACACACACACATATATTCCAATATAGATGACCAGGCCTTATAAACTTATGAAATGGCTACAAGTCCAAATTGTTTAACGAATGTACTGTAATCTCTGCCAGAGTTCTGATGGCTACCACAGATTTGCTGTTTGAACCACATATGTTGTGCCTTTCTGAGGAGGCAAAGAATATACCATTTTGCCATTAGCACTGGGTTATGTTTCTTTGAGCTTATGGTTGATTGATAGTTCTGCTCCTAAAAAGAAAAATGCTGTGACTTTAATAACTCAGAAACTTTCTAAATGTCCCTATAGCGAAGGAAAAATAATTTTCTGTCCATTTTTCTAGGTTCTTGGCTGAGACCACACCCCTCTAATAATAAAATAATGTAAGTCTAACACCATGTATCCTTCTGTATACATGAGATATATCCTGGAAAACTGAGTTTAACTCTCCTAAAATGACTCAAGCCATCACCTAAAATACTTTCTTCAGCTGAAGATCCAACAAAGATGGAAGAGAAGGGAAGGTCACTTATGGGAGATTAATAGGTAAAGCACAATAAAAAAGGGTAAAGTTGTTTAGCCGAATTAAGAGGGACACCTTCTACATTGATAGTTTGTCATTTAGAATCACCCTTTTAGGAACAGAGAAGGAGACACATTTAAAATGGAGAGTTCCTTAAAATAAATGTATATTTCCCTTACAAAAGGGTAACTTCTACTAGATTTTCAGAGCTTTTCCTGTGTCTCTTGTTTCTTAAAAACAATCACCAAAAGCACATGAAAAGATGCTCAACATCATTAATTAGTAGAGAAATGAAAATCAGAACTACAATGAGGTACTTCTTCACACCGGTCAGAAGGGCCATCATCGAAAAATCTATGAACAATAAATGCTGGAGAGGGTGTGGAGAAAGGGAACTCTCACACACTGTTGGTGGGAATGTAAATTAGTGCAGCTACTATAGAGAACAGAACAGAGGTTCCTCAGAAAACTAAAAATAGAACTACCATAAGATCCAGCAATCCTACTCCTGAGCATATATCCAGAGAAAACCATAATTTGAAGATAATATACACCCCAGTGTTCACACCAGCACCATTCACAATAGCCAAGACACAAGAAACAGCTTAAATGTCCATCAACAGATGAATGGATGAAGAAGATGTGATACATACACACCATGGAGTATCACTCAGCCACAGAAATGAACAAACTAGCGCCACTTGCAACATAGATCAACTAGAGGTTACATACTGAGTGAAGTCAGAGAAGGACAAATACATGTTATCACTTATATGTGGAATCTAAATAAATGGTAAAAATGAACTTATTTACAAAGCAGAAATAGAGTCATAGATTTCTAGATGTTGGAGCTGAAGCATCTTCCAAGTTTGAGTGCCTCTGATGTCATCAGATGTTCAGGTAAACTTCCTGAGTGGCTCACAGAGCACCAGGCACAAAGGTGATCTAATCATGAGCCATTTGGGCTGTTTCTCTGAAGTTTATGGCAATCCATTTAACATTCAGTTTGTAGGACTTTGGGAAATACTTTTGTATTTGTAGAAAACAAACTTATTGTTACCAAGGAGTGGAGGATGAATTGATAGATTGGGATTGACACATATACACTATATATAAAATAGATAGCTAATAAGAACCTACGAAATAGCACAGGGAACTCTACTCAAATCTGTAATGACCTATATGGGAAAAGAACCTAAAATAAATAAATTTTAAAAATCAGTTCTAAGTAATTCTTATACTAAAGAGGTATATATTTGGGTCATATATTCTCTTCCCCTTCAGTCCTGTCTTTAAAAGTTCAGTGAAGTTTTATAGTCCAGAAGCTAAGTTGATAGACTATTAAATTTCATTGAACCAACCTCTTAGTCTTGAGAGTAGGTCAGCTCAGTTGAATGGCTGTCTCATTTCAGGAGCTAGTGTTGAAGTGGGATCCCGAAGTTAGCCTTACATGGTGTGAGCAATTAGGTCCTTATTAACAAGCATGTCTATGGAAACAAAAGAAAAACCAAAGTTAGTAGTTGGGGCAAACTATAAACTCAGCCTGAGTCCTGAAGGCCACCAATCAGATCTCTAGATGTTGGAGCTGAAGCATCTTCCAAGTTTGAATGCCTCTAATGTCATTAGATACTCAGGTAAACTTCCTGAGTGGCCCACAGAGCACCAGGCACAAAGATGATCTAAACATGAGCCCTTTGGGCTGTTTCTCTGAAGTTTATAGCAATCCACTTAATATTCAGTTTGTAGGACTTGGGAAATACTTTTGTAAAAGCAAAACAACAACTTTCATAAATGACAAGACTTAAAAATAGTCATGATTAAAAAACTGATGAGCCTTTGTCAGTTGGCAAAGAAATATGGTTAATTTCTATGACATTTTAAGAAAACTATCATTGCAAATAAGGACATATCAAATTTCTTACCAGGCTTCCCAGGTGGCACTAATGGTAAAGAATCTGCCTGCCAATGCAGGAGATATGAGACTTAGGTNGCAAAGAAATATGGTTAATTTCTATGACATTTTAAGAAAACTATCATTGCAAATAAGGACATATCAAATTTCTTACCAGGCTTCCCAGGTGGCACTAATGGTAAAGAATCTGCCTGCCAATGCAGGAGATATGAGACTTAGGTTTGATCCTTGGGTTGCAAAGATCCTCTGGAGGAGGAAATGGCACCCCACTCTAGTATCTTGCAGGGGGAATCCCATGGACAGAGGAGCCCAGCAGGCTACAGTCCATTGGGTTGCAAAGTCTTGGATACAACTGAGCATCTAAACACATTAGATTTCTAGGAATGTGATAACAATTTGATTTTGATTCCAAGTCAAAAGAGTGGAAGAAAATTGGAAATAGTTTGAACAGATGTAGCCAGATTATTTGAGGAAAGTAGAATAATTCAGGATCCCGTCTAATTTATAGGTAAAAAAGGAAACAGACAATAGGACTAGAACCTTATACCCATAAGAGTATGTTATTTACTGAAGTATCATTTTTCTGTCTACAATCACTCCCTTTTTGCCAAGGAGAGTTCCATTCCAACTGAGAAGGAAATAAAGACTCCTATGTCCTGGAGCTTTGTAAAATCTGTATAAAGCATTCAATACAGAGGCCTCTGAATGTGCTCCTTGAGTGTACAATCCAACTTTGAACAACTTTTGCTTCTATCAGCCCCTGAAGACTGACCTCCAGCTGATCCATTTGTTGATCATCTGCATGACAGCTTGGGAGAAATTCTGATCATTTCCTTGGGGTGCAGTTGGGAGGTCCATCTATTAGGGGGCTGTCTGGCTTGTCTGATAACTGCGGTATAATTATAAATGAGAAGAATACCTTTAAACATCCAATCAAGGTCCTGTGGGTCCTCCTTGGTGGTCTAGTAGTTAAGACTGCTCTCAATGTAGAGTGTCTGTGTTTGATCCCTGGTCAGGAACTAGACCCCACACACCACCACAAAGATCCCACATGCAGCAACTAACACCTGGCACAGCCAAATAAGAAAATAAAAATATTCTCTTTTATTTTTAAAAAGGTTCTTGTGAGTGAGGTTGTGAATGGCCATTGATCTCTTTTCAAAATCTGTAGGCACTTCTGAAAGTGTAGGCAAAATGGGCTTTGTAACTTGATCTTGTTAAAGAGTTAAAGGTCGGTNTAAGAAAATAAAAATATTCTCTTTTATTTTTAAAAAGGTCCTTGCGAGTGAGGTTGTGAATGGCCATTGATCTCTTTTCAAAATCTGTAGGCACTTCTTAAAAGTGTAGGCAAAATGGGCTTTGTAACTTGATCTTGTTAAAGAGTTAAAGGTCAGTATTCAGGGGTTGATAGAAGCAAAAGTTGTTCAAAGATGGATTGTACACTCAAGGAACGCATTCAGAGGTCTCTATATTGAATGCTTTATACAGACTTTACAAAGACAGATTGCACTAAACCTCAGACTGGAGGCTCAGCTGGTGAAGAATCTGTCTGCACTGTGAGAAACCTGGGTTTGATCCTGGGTTGGGAAGATCCCTGGAGGAGGGCATGGCAACCCACTCCGGTGTTCTTGCCTGGAGAATCCCTACGGACAGAGGTGACTGGCAGGCTACAGTCAATGGGGTCACAAGGAATTGGACACAACTGAGCATCTAAGCACAAAGGCTAGACACGATATTCCCTTGTATTCTCTTTTCAACTTGATCTTCCCATAGGTACCAATAAGACAATTCTTTAGAATAAGAGCTCTCTAAAATTTTTTTCAAATACAAAAGTTTTTCCAATTCAAAAGATCCATCATCTGGCCATTGATGAGTAGGATCTTCAATGTATTATATTAATAGCAAATCAATAAACCTTTTCATGGCTTAACTGTGGGTGCAAGAGATGTGCCCTAAGGTGGTGCAAAAGATCATAAGATCTAGATCACTCCCAGAGTTAGCCCTAAGAAATTAAAGACCCTCTTTGTCACAGGGAAGAATGGTGTACTGAAAACAATCTCTCAGGTTTTTCTATGAGAACATGAAATACCTCTAGTCACAAATCTGCTAATCTGTAATACCAGGCAGACACTAGTGGAATGGGACTTTTCCACCACTAACAAGACAACAAAGGTTGACATGCAAACAAAGGTTGGCCCCATATGGACTCGGGCCCCTTCAGACCAATTCTGAGAGCTACACAGTGGGGATGCTACCTGTCACTCTGTGTTTCAAATCTCCATCCTACTATGTGGCTGCTAGGTACAAGTCGATACTAGCATCTTCCAGCTGGTGATGACTAGAGATAGTTTTTCAGCCGAAAAGCCAAGCTCTCAAGACAAAGAACAAGATGGAAGAAAAACTTATCTTGACTGCAGTTCTCCTCCTTATGAAAAATGACACAAAAGACAGACAATGTAAGTCAGTGACCATCTCTGGAAGGGAAAGGGATCAACAGAAAACAAGAGTACTTATAGCAAAATCTCTACGAGTCTTTATACTCCAGGAACTAATGCACATGAATATTTTCTTCTGTAAATCTAAATTTGGAAAGGAAAGAATAAGGTGCAAGTTCCTCTTCCTCTCTCAACTGAGCCTTATAGACAGAGATCTGAGAGAGCTTACTTCCATAAGAATTCTAACTCTTTGCTGGCTTCTGCCGGTTTTCCAAGTTCCCATCTTCAGGCTCCGAAGGAAGTACGGTTTCAGCAGGTCCCACCATGGGTCACCAAACTGTCAAGTGAGGAAGAAAGATTACCCCCCTACCATTCTAGGTTCCTAGTTGAGACCCCATCCCTATAATAAAAAAGACAGATTAACAGGAGAAAAATAGAAAACAAATAACATATATACATCCTATTTACACGTGAGACACCCTGGAAAACTGAGTAACTCCCTCAATGGCCCAAGCTGTCACCTTAAATACCTTTTTCAGCTAAAGACACCAGAAGAATGTTGGGAGAAGGCTAGTTATAAGAAGTTACTAGGAAAAACATAGTAAATGGGGTAAGGTTGTTATGCAGATTTGAGCTGGGTATCTTCTCCATTTATAAGAGTTTCTTGTGATTTAGAGTCATCTTTCTCTTTCTGGTACAGATTAGGAAACACACCCTTACAAATAAAAGTTTATCTCATAAATGTAAATGTCTGCTGCAAATGAGTAATTTCTACTAGATTTTTAGAGCTTTTCTTGAAAATAACCTGCTCAAAATAATCCCTTTGGTAAAGAGGCATATTTGGGGATGGCATATTCTGCTCCCCTTCATCCTCCTTTTTGAGGCATTAAGCTTTAAAAGCTAACCTTCATTCAAGAAATGAAGGCAAATGCAACAGTTTTTGTGGAGCCTGACAGTGATATCAAAATGTAATCTGGAATAGTAACATTCCGGGAATAGCCAAGGCCATTTTGCATCAGAGAACAAAGAATGGGAGACACAGGAGCAGGTGCCAGTGTGCATGCTGCCACCATCACTAAGAAACCCAGGAGCAGGTGCCAGTCACTGCCCTGCTGTCCCGGGGTGCATGGGCCACTGGAGACACATAAGCAGGGGCCGACTGCTGCCCCCGCCCTACTGGAAGCATGCCTAGGCCACTGCACCTGCATACCCATATCACCAAACCCCATGTCCACCGGGAAGGTGATGCACAAACTGGAAAATAATTATACAGCAGAGCTTCTCCCACAGGAGGGAAAGCTCTGAGCCCCACATCGGCTTCTCCAATCTGAGGGTCTGACATCAGGAGTAGGAGCGCCCAGAGCACTGAGTTTTGTTTTGCAGGTCAGTAGGACCTCCTACTGTGCAAGAACTCCACAGGACTGGGGGCAACAGAGACTCCACTCTTGGAGGGTGCACACACAATTCCACATGCACTGGGACCCAGCACCAAGCAGTGACTCCACAGAAGCCTGGGCTGGATTTACCTGTGGGTACTGGAGGGTCTCCTGGGGGTCAACTGTGGCTCACTATGGGGGCAAGGACACTGGGAGTGAAGGCCCAGGGAATATTGATCAAAGTGAGCTCTCCCAGAGGTAGTCATTTTGGCACCAGCCAACAGCCTGTAGGCGCCAGGGCTAGGATGCCTCAAGCCAAACCACCAGCAATGGCAGAGAACACAGCTCCAATCATCAGCAGACAGGCTGTTAAAGTTGTACTGAGCTCACAGCCACCTCCAAACACACCCCTTGACATGGTTCTGCCCAGTAAAGGGAGAAGACCTAGCTCTACCCACCAGGGGGCAGGCACCAGTCCCTCCCCCTAGGAAGCCTACACTAGCCCCTGGACCAACCTCACCCACCAGGGGGCAGAAGACACCTGAAGCAAGAGGAACTATGATCCGGCTGCCTGAGGAAAGGAAACCACAAACACAGAAAGTCTCACGCAATGAAATGGCAGAGAAGAATGTTCAAGATGAAGGAACAAGATAAAGAACCAGAAGAACAAACAAGAGGAGACAGGCAATCTAAATGAATAACAACTCAGAGTAATGATAGTACAGATGACAACATCACAGAAAAAGAGTGGAGGCACAGACCAAGAGGACGTAAGAAAGGTTTAACAAAGCTAGGAGACTTTCATGCATTGGAGGAGGAAATGCAACCCACTCCAGTGTTCTTATCTGGAGAATCCCAGGGACAGGGGAGCCTGGTGGGCTGCCGTCTATGGGGGTCGCAGAGAGTCGGACATGACTGAAGTGACTTAGCAGCAGCAGCAGCAGCAGGAGACTTATAGAACAAATAAACAGAGATGAACAATAACTGAAATATGAAAATATACTAGCAGGAATCAATAGCAGAATAACTTAAGCAGAAGAAAGAATAAGTCAGTTGGCACATAAAATGGTGGCAATAGCTGAGGAGCAGAATAAAGAAAACGGGATGAGAAGAAATGAGGACAGGCTCAGAGACCTCTGGGACAAAATTAAACACATCAACATTAGGATTATAGGGGTTCCAAAAGAAGAAGAGAAAGGGAAAGTGTCTATGACATAAATCACAGCAAGATACTTTTTGATCCACTTCCTAGAGTAACAAAAACAAAAATAAACAAATGGGACCTAATTAAACTGAAAAGCTTTTTGCATAGCAAATAAAATCATAAACAAAATGAAAAGACAATCCACAGAACGGCAGAAAATATTTGTAAATGAAGTGACCGACAAGGGATTAATCTCCAAAATATACAAACAGTTCATGCAGTTCAACAACAAAAAAATGAACAACCCAATCAAAAAATGGGCAGAAGACCTAAGTAGATATTTCTCAAAGGAAGACATACAGATGGCCAGAAAGCACATGAAAAGATGCTCATCACTAATTACTAGAGAAATGCAAAACAAAGCTACAATGAGGTACTACCTCATACCAGTCAGCATGGTCATCATCAAAAATGTATATGATAAATGCCAGAGANAATGAACAGAGATCATTTTGTCGTTTTTGAGATTGCATCCAAGTACTGCATTTTGGACTCTCTTGTTGACTATGATGACTACTCCATTTCTTCTAAGGTATTCCTGCCCACAGTAGTAGATATAATGGTCGTCTGAGTTAAATTCACCCATTCCAGTCCATCTTAGGTCACCGATTCCTAGAATGTAAATGTTCACTCTTGTCAACTCCTGTTTGACCATTTCCAATTTGCCTTGATTCATGGACCTAACATTCCAGGTTCCTGTGCAATATTGCTCTTTACAGCATCAAACTCTGCTTCCATCACTAGTCCCATTCACAACTGAGTGTTGTTTGGCTCCATCCCTTCATTCTTTCTGGAGTTATTTCTCCACTGAACTCCAGTAGCATATTGGGCACCTACCGACCTGGGCTGTTCATCTTTCAGTGTCCTACCTCTTTGCCTTTTTATACTGTTCATGGGGTTCTCAAGGCAAAAATACTTAAGTGGTTTGCCATTCCCTTCTCCAATGGACCACATTCTGTCAGACCTCTCCACCATGACNCCAGTAGCATATTGGGCACCTACCGACCTGGGCTGTTCATCTTTCAGTGTCCTACCTCTTTGCCTTTTTATACTGTTCATGGGGTTCTCAAGGCAAAAATACTTAAGTGGTTTGCCATTCCCTTCTCCAATGGACCACATTCTGTCAGACCTCTCCACCATGACCCGGCCGTCTTGGGTGGCCCCAGAAGGCATGGCTTAGTTTCATTGAGTTAGACAAGGCTGTGGTCCATGTGATCAGATTGGCTAGTTGTCTGTGATTGTAGTTTCAGTCTGTCTGCCCTCTGATCCCCTCTCTCGGTGCCTACCATCTTACTTGGGTTTCTCTTACCTTAGGCATGGGGTCTCTCTTCACGGCTTCTCCAGGTAAGTGCAGCTACTGCTCCTTACCTCAGAAGCAGGGTAGCTTCCCTCGGCCACTGCCCCTGCCCCTGCCCTCAGGCATGGGGTAGCTCCTATCGGCTGAACTCCTGCACCAATGCAAACATTTAGTGGATATCTACTATATGCCAGGCACTGTGTTAGGTGTCAGGAATTAAAAAAAACCAGAAAGATGTGGTCCCTGTATGCAGAGGGATTACAATATTGTAAAAGGAGATGAACACAGTAAAAGGTAAGTGTGACCAAGACCTAGAGGTGCTATTGCCGAAGTGGGGATATCATAGTAGCACAATGAGTAGCTGATTGGTTTCTCCCATAGGGAGAAAAAGTTCTATGCAGTGTCAGTCCTTGACCAGAGGCTTAGAAACCACATAGGTACTAATGGTATAAACCAAGAGAGCAGTAGTAGAATGAGGGAAGAGGAGACAGATTTTGGAAAAATCAAGAGTAAAAAATCTGCACAACTCAGCTACTGATTAGAAGTAGAAAGCCAGAGCATGAGAGAATCGTAGGATGAGTCCCAGATTTCTAATATTGGTATCATCCACCATTTCAGTAATTATTTACTACCTAATAAGTGCCAGACACCATTCTAAATATTGAAGACATAAAAGTGCCCACATAAGAATTCAAACCTCTAAACTTAGAGAACAAATGGAAAGCTACAATGAAAGAGTACTATTAGAATTGATAAGTGCTGTGAAGAAAATAGAGCAGTTCCAAGGAACATAGAGAAGGCCAAGACAGCTTTGTCATGGTGAACAAGATGAAACTGCAGATTCAGGGAAGCAGGGTCAAGTTACCAAAGACTTACAGGCCAGGTAAGAATTTTGAGTGTAAAGAAAAAAAATTGCAGGTTTTCAGCAGAAGTGATGACAGATCGTGGCGAAACAGATTAGGGAGTAAAAAAGGAAACAGGCTAGCTCAAAGGTCTTTCACTGATCTAGACTGGGAATGAAGGTGACTTGGACCAGGTGAGAAAAGTTAGGCACTCTTAGGGTCCCTTTCAGGGGTGGAGTTGGAAGTTCTTGCAATTGGGTTAGCTGTGCAGGGTGAAGAAAATAGAGCAAGTTTATTCTTGGGCTTTGCTTGAGGGACTGGGTAAATAAAGCAACTGAGATGGGGAAGACCTGGGGCAGAAGTAAGGCAGGGAAGGGAATCAAAAATATTTGGGGGCATGTTAGGTTTGAGACACCCCTTAGACATCAAAGTAGAGGTATCAAGTAGGCAGTTGGTTACATGAGATGAAGTCAGAAGAGAGGTCAGGGCTGGATATGAACTGGGGAACCTCTCAGTATATGCATGCAAAGGGCCTAGGACTGAATGAAATCATGGAGCTTGGAGCAAGGGTGTTAGTGGGAGGGACTGTCAATGAATGAGAGATCCCTGAGGATCTCCCACACTTAGAGGTCAGGCAGAAAAGGTTACAAAAATCAGCAGGAAAAAAAAAGAACATGAAGTTGCAGCCACAGAGAGAAGAAGGAAACCTGGTGAGTGTGACGTCACAAAAGCCAAAGGAACAGCATTTTAAGGAATAGTTTGCTATGGGGAAAACTGCCTGGAGCCAGGGTGAGGAACTCCGTCCTTGGCAAAGGTCATGAGAAAGGAGGCTCCGCACTACGCAAAGACGGGATCGAGCCTCAGGAGACTCCCTGTTCCTGAGCATCTACCCCTAAAACCAGAGTCTGCTTACTTTACTGTTTTATGCTCACCTATACCTCTGACTTTACGGGGGGCTGTTCCCCCACCACCTCTCTCGGAGAAGGAGTTAACTTTGTAGCTCCAGTCAATAAAGATTCCTGGGCGTGACAAGAGTGTTTCAACTTACAAACTCCTCTGAAGGTTCTCTAGCCTTCCTGAGCAGGTTCGTCCAGCCACATGNAAGGTATTACCACTCAAGCTCTTAGTCAGCAGTGATCATACTGGGCTGGAAAGCTGTCAGTTTTGACTGCAAAACCAGGACCTTGGGCAATCTGTTAAGTTATCCAGATTTATTTAGGACGCAAAGAGGGCAGAGTTTAGATAGGTGAGAGAGGACTTAATGGTAATGTTTCTAGTTCTATCCAGTAACTAAAAAACAGAGGCAGGCTGAAGATCAGAAATTTTTATTTTACTCAATTTATTTGAAAGAGGTACACAGAATTAAACCGGGCAGTCATGTGACCAAGCAATTCAATTCTACCAATAGCAAGAAATCAATACTTAGAAAAAAGTCATTGGTGAGCATGGCGAACCAATTTTCATGAGGAAAAAGACTAAGTTCAATTTCAAGAACTTCACTGTAATTTTTGTGTTTATAAATTAATTATCAGCACACACAAAATCAAGGCAGGGACTGTATAACAGGCAACTGAGTCAGACATAAGTACAAGGAAATATTGCACTGAATCAGAAATAGACACTTAAAATACTATCATCATCAAGAACCATATTTTCACTAAAGAATAGGCATTCCAAAGAAGCAAAGGCTATTTGGTCAATACAAACATTAATAAGGAAATATTTTTAAAGTGCACATTCCCTGAAAAATTGAATTTTATATGTAAAATACATATTCACATACAGAGGACCATTTTTAAAAGTCTTAGCAATCTGACCTTGCAACAAGTCCCAGATACAGTTTCTAACAGTCTGTGAATGCAGGTATAAAACTGACAATGAGAACATTTCAATGTAGTCTACATTTTTACTTGAATGTTCTTCAGCTTTCGAGTTGGAAACTTTTGGGTAGCCAATGGAATGCTAGTGGTATGACTGCATAAGAAGAAATGTTGGATTTTTCCAACATGATCTCTTTTAAGTACACTTCTGACGATTGGACTTTTTATTATAACACTCTCACAGGGTTTCCTGTTATAAGGACTTCAAGAGAAGGAACTCATTATTAAAGGTATCAAAGCAACAGTGAATGAATGTGAATGGTGCTCAGTGACAGGGATTTTCAGGTTGACAGACATCACAGCAGTTGCTAAACTATAATACAAATGACTGTGTAAAGTGATAAAAACTTTAAAAATATATGAGTATCAACCTATAAAATCTGAAGTTTCACATCTTACATGGCTCACTGGGTAACCAAAATTATCAATTTTTTGGAAAATACAATAATGCTTTTAAAAAAGAACTAATCTGTAATTCTAAAGTGAAATACTTTTTTTAAAAAATGACATGGGACAATTTATTTTACAAAACAGGGAAATAAAGAACAGTTTCAATTAAAGAAACGTGATGGTTTGCAAAAGAGTAGGATCCAGTGTCTTCTCAGTCCTTGCGCTGGCCTTTGATAGCCCTGGAACAAATACTACTTTACACCAACTGGGGTAGAGAGAAACAAAACAGGAGAAAAGGTCTGCACTGATAGCTGTTTGGGGCAATGATCAAAGATAAAGGTTATAAAAATCCTAAAAATTTTAACCAATCAGTGATAACTTGATTAGGTATAGCACTATCAGTAAGGTATAATTTCAAAAGCATATTTCAAAGGATTGGGCAGGAGGATGGATGGTTCTCATTTAGGGTATGCAAAAGAGCGATCAGTGATACTGGGTAGCACCAAAGAAAACCAGATTCAACAAATTTTTCATTGAATCTTGCAAAAAGAATCAAGTTATCTGTATTTTCTACTTGAATCCTACATAAATTAGGAAATTTGATTATTTTCAGCTAAAAAGTGTTGGCATTTTCTGGCATTCTACAGAGAATAAGTATTTTGGCCCTAGAAGATTGTGACCTATGAATCAGCTTCCCATTTGCCTTTGTCCGTTTGGTGACTCAGATGGCGGGTAGATGGAGCAAAGTCAATATCCTTAAAAGGAGAACTTCTGTGCCCAATCCTAGTAAAATGCTTAGTGGGAGAGAGGAGGAAATACATGAAATTAAAGGATATTCTGTGATCTTTTCTGGGAGCTGTTTGTGGATCTAAATTTTCTATGCTTTTTCTAGACCACTGATACTTGGTGGGACATATTACACAGGTATCTGATATATACCAGAAAAGGAAGACATTTCCAAAATAAGAGCTATCCTATCTTCTCCCTCAATAGAAAAAGACAGTGCCCACCACCTAAACACTCCCTGAGCTGTGGGTCTGTTGCACCTTACCCAAGGTAAAGTAAGGCCTGGCACGATCCGGACTGTTTCAACAATCACTGAATGCTACACGCCTCCTGCCGCGGTGGCTTTCGGGCTCCTCCTCCCTAGACTGCAAGTCACAGTAAGAAATTACATTTTGTGACCCAGTATACACAGTATATAGGTTATTTAACTAATTATTTAACTAAAACATATTTAACCTTGTTACCTGCAAAGCTCTTTTCTTTTCTATTCCATTAAGAAAATATGCTGGTCTTGAACAGATTGCATGGCTCACTAATGGGTTAAGACCTACAGTTTGAAAAACACCATCCTTGAGGATTTTAGCTGACCTTGAGAGAAGGTAAAAGCAATGGCCCTGGAATCCAAACAGCTTTCTTTGACCTATGGTGGCTGGGGCATGAATATGTCCATTTCCAAACAGCTACTTCTACCTTCAGTGTATTCGGCAAACACTTTCAGTTCCTACAGGCAAACTAACCCAGTACCTTGTGGCAATCTTTTTAATACTGGGGCCTGAAAAGTACCAACAGAAACTGGTCATTGGTGACTGAATAAATAAGGTTCATAAAATTCAGCACTAAGTAGCATCTTTACTTTTTACCAGACAGTAACAGAATACTACTTCACAGGGTATTTCTAAGAGATGAGTTAGGTATGTGTATACTCACTGGGATGGTATTACTACTACTACTGTTGGAAGAAATGACGGAGATAATTATGATAGAATTGACAAATAAGTTTCAGAAAATCTTCTTTGGAGGCCACAGGATAGTTTGGGGATTGATTAGGCTTATGGAGGAGAGAGGGACAGGGAAGGACTGCCACAGCTCATCATGATTATTTAGGGACCAGGAAATAATGCAGTTGTACTGAAGGGAGCCTGGGAAAAATTCCAAGGTCTTGCTAACGCCAGGGAAGGAGCAGCCAATATACACACTGTAGTTGGGAAGCCACTGCAGAAGCGCACATGCTCTTTGGTTTACAGGGTATTTTGTAAATGTGAAGCAGTTACAAGCTTCTTTTTGTATTCAAAATCAAAGTTGCTATGTTTAGTGATTACAGTTTTCTGGAGGCGAGTTGGCTAGGAACAGACACCCTGCCTTCAGCTTCATACGTAATCACAGATCAGGATACATGAAGGGTATAGGGCAACAGCTAACACATAATAGAAAGAGATGAAAGACAGAATACTCAGGACCCCTTTCCACAGCAACTACCAAACAACGAAGGCAAGTTTCAAGTTCTCAAGCTGAGAACCACTAAACATAGTTAAATATAATTTAAGGTAGGTTACTTTTTAAATACTAAGATTATGAACTCTGTAATACTCAAGAAAAAGACTACAGAAATCAAACATATAACTGTAAATTGTAAAATGTTATGATAAAAAGACTGATTCATTATCTAGTGATTTACTTATGTTTTTTGTTTTAGATGAAAAAAAAAGCTTCTAAGACAACTGATAAAACTATTGCTTTTGAAACTGTGGGTCTTTCTATTCCAGAGACAGGAACGGATTGGAGGTGTTGATAGACAGATGACTGATGGGAGAGAAAGAATAAGGAAAGAAATTTCTAGGTTCTCATTGACATGGAACAGGAAAAATGGGCACACTGGCTTTGCATATGTACTAATGACAAGACCCACTCAGGCTGGCCTCCAGAGGATACCAGAAGGATTTCTCTCCTTACACTATTAAGACTTTTCCCTTTTACCAATGGGATATCCAAAGAGTGATGGGTCTCTATTCTTTCTGAGAATAAAACCATGAAACTGGAGTAGGTAAGGAGGCACTTGGCTATGACACTGACGAGAACTCCAGTAAAGCAACATTTCAGATGAGGACGATCTGATAAAAGGTTTCTGACTACCTCTATTCTTAGGCTTAATTCTAATGTATGCAAAATTGGCGGAGCTCAGCAAAAGACATAAAGTATATGTTACTTTGAACAAAGGCCATCAAGGGAACATGCACTATCATAAGATTCAAAACTTGTCATCTTGTGATTAACTTTATGTTCAGCAAAGAAAAAAAATCTTGAAGAAACTATTATTAATAAACAATGTGTTTTTATAACCAGAGGAAAATCGTAGTATTTAGTAGCAAGAGTTGGTCAGGAAGAAATACAATTACAGTCTGGCATGCTGTTTATTTTAGCTTTTACAACAAATCAAGGGTTCAAGGAATATGAGAATTTCACAACCATTAACTTCTTATATAGTCTCCAATTCTAAAAACAGTTTATAGTAATTTGGTGGCATGTACAACATGCGTCAAATACTCTATTATTCAATAAATAAGATACTGCATTGTTCTCTTCATGGTTTACAATCATGTATTTATCCTCTTTCACTTGAAAACTCTCATTAATATAAAGGTACAAGGATCTTGGGTAAAAACCAAGGGAAAAAACCTCCATGACATTTTTACTAATTTGCTGCCCATGGTTTTTGTTTGGATGAGCTATACACTTAGAAAGAGTGATGATTCTCATTTGACTAAGACAAAGCAAACCAGAAATTCTCAATTTATTGCCAACAGAATAAGTTACTACGTTAGATTTTAGGGTATACATATTTATCCTACATTTGTACAGACAGGGGTTATCTGTTCTGAAGCATAACTTGTATTAAGACAGTAAAATTTTATTTCATACTACCAGTGAATAGGAAGCTGGTATTGTTAAGGCCTCAGGAATTTTCCTTTAAGGTCAGCAATCTATTAAATCTATTAAAAATATAACCTTGGGAAACCAAGTAGATCTCAAGATGCTGGCTTGAGGAAGTATTTCTAAGGCTTTAAAGTTTTGAGAGGGACTTTCCCTGTTCAGGTATGACACTCATTTCTTCAAGCCTTTCTTAAGATGAGGCTTGAAGGGGTATTTGTCAATTTGTATCATATAAAATAAAAAAGATTATTTTTCATAGTCATGCTATGTACTTCAAATAGTAATTTAAATCTACCCTTTAAAAAAATAAGGAAAATCATACTAAAATATTTATCTGTAAAATGAACTTCATGTTTCTAAAGAAACTACCACCAAAGTTATCTTGATAGCACTAAGGCAATGTCTGATTTCATCATCTACTTATCATTCATTTAGGGAGTTTGATGTAAACATGATAGAACTTTAAAATGAGAACTAGGAATATTCAATTTAGCTCCATTAAATTCAGGCTAAATATGTGCAGTTTCTCCACCATTACAGAAAATCACCTGGAGCAAATACTTAAGATTCATAAAAGAAATACTTCTTTTATAAAGTAATCAGAATTATAACCGGATGCATGATTCAAATTAGAAAACTAAATGGATCCCCAAAGAGTTGAAATAGTTGAATCATGTAGCTGTTTTACGTGATTCTGAATTTCTTTTAAAAGTACTTGAAATTACTTCTGTCTACACTTCCCAAACAGTTTTTGGAAGGTACAAGGTAGAAACTGTAATGATTTATTGCTGTACATCTTCAGGCAGTGGTCTCTGTCAGAGGTTCGGGGAAGGTTCTCTTGCTTCTTCTAGCTTTCTGAGGATCCACTGTTGTGGGGGAAATGAAGCAACATTTATTTAACTTCAGTGAACTTGCAATGACAAAATGTAATGAGTGAAAATCTAGAAGTTATCTTCAGTTTAGTCAGGAGTATACTAATATAGCCAAGAACTAAATTCACTATGTAGGAGAGATCATTCATTCACTTATATCAGTCCAGGTGACTCAGGAACAATGATACTGGGTTTGATTTGACAAATGGTATTAGTATAATAACATTCTAAAGTCTTTGGACTTAGATGTTCATCTTCAGAATAAGAAAAGTAAAATGAACCATCCCAAGAGAGAAGGGTAACTTGACAGCTGGATTGAATAATCCTGGCATAGTGTAAAAATCATCCATGCAGAATTCCTTCCAACCTATGCCAATTCTGTATCACAAACCTTCATCATATTGGGTTCTGACTGAGTAGGAATAATACATATAATTCTACAGTAATTAGTAGCATAGCAACATTCTTGAGCATATTAATAGGTGCTTTCACGACATATTTTCTATTTTCAAAGGATCTGAAATTTCAAAATGCAAATGAAATGAAATGGGAAACTTTCTGCCGATAAAGTCTATTATCATTTGGCCTATATGACAAATAAAAGCCATGGAATCAATGATAACTGGGGTTATCCCATTATGAAAATCTTAAGCAGATATATTTGTGCTTTTTTATTTAAGAAGAACCTAGTGGGAACAGCTCTAAGATAAGTAAAGAAAGAGAACTAGGTTCAGCAGCTTTTTCTGGATGTTTCTGGCAGGGCAGGGAGATTAAAAAGAACTTTCTGAGATAAAATAATATGGTGACAAAGATTAAATAGAAAACTTATTATAGAGAAACTGAAGGTAATGTCCCCTTCAGCAATATGAAGAAGATGGCCTGCAAGTCATATTATCATCATGCTTTACACTGTCTCCCTGTTCCAGGCAACATGCATACGCAGGCTCTAGTCACTTTATCATTCTTTCTAACTTGTCCCCTTTTCAGTTTTCTATGTTAGTATGTCAGTGTTACCTTATATCACAATGTCTGCATAGAAAATGGCACAGCACTTGCTAAATGATACAAGGCACACAGTTCAGCTCAGTTCAGTCACTCAGTCGTGTCTGACTATGGGTGAAAGAGGTTCCTGCTTTGACCTCCAGGTGTGAGAAGTGAACTGGTAAATAGTCATAACCAGCCAGGACCAACACAGAAAGGCCTGGGGCCCACGGATTCAGCAAAGAAGCCATGTGTTCTTATTTGTAAGTTTCACAATACAGTGAGTACAATTCGGTGTCAGGAATAGCATCAGTTGTGACCAATGAGGTAGACAATCAATTCGTCTTCCTTTTCTTGACAGTGTATATACTTTTAATTCCCATAATCCCTAAAGTATGTAGAGTCCTTTTCAATTCACCTAATTCACATTTTGAGAAAACTGAGGTTAACTGTCTTCCCCAAGGTCCTACAGTCAAGAAGGAACAGAACCAGTATTTAAAAATCAGATTTTCTGACTACAGGCATGGCTCTTCTTCCTTGTGCAAGGCTACGTAATTAAATTTTTAAAAAATCATTACAGCTACACAGTAGAGAAATAAACAGTGTGGCGCTATACTTTCACTGCTAGACTGGTAGATGAGCATTAGAGTGAATTAATTTCTTTTGTTTGTTGGCTTTTTTTGTGTGTGGCAAAGTATTACAGTTAAGATTTAAAATAAGAGAGCAATTTGATTTCAAAAACAAGTATGTTTGTGAATTCAATCTAATGAAAAAAATAACTTGGGGGAAATATTACATAGTTACATATATTAAAATCATCAAAACACAACATAAAATTGAAAAACTAACACAACTTATCTGCCTTAAAGACTAATATCAATACAACTTACACGGTTTTGAAATGAGAAGCTGCTATGTGTTTAAGTAAAAGGTTGACTATATTTACCCTTGCATCCTCTGGNATTCCAGTCCCCTATAATGAAAAGGACATCTTTTTTGGGTGTTAGTTCTAGATGATCTTGTAGGTCTTCATAGAACTGTTCAACTTCAGCTTCTTCAGCGTTACTGGTCAGGGCATAGACTTGGATTACTGTGATATTGATTGGTTTGTCTTGGAAACAGAGATCATTCTGTCATTTTTGAGATTGCATCCACGTACTGCATTTCAAACTCTTCTGTTGACTCTGAGGACTATTCCATTTCTTCTAAGGGATTCTTGCCTACAGTAGTAGATATAATGGTCATCTGAGTTAAATTCACCCATTCCAGTCCATTTTAGTTCACTGATTCCTAAAATGTCAATGTTCACCCTTGCCATCTCTTGTTTGACCACTTCCAATTTGCCTTGATTCATGGACCTAACATTCCAGGTTCCTGTGCAATATTGCTCTTTATAGCATTGGACTTTAATTCCATCACCAGTCACATCCAGAACTGGGTGTTGTTTTTGCTTTAACTCTATCTCTTCATTCTTTCTGGAATTAGTTCTCCACTGATCTCCACTAGCATATTGGGCACCTACTGACCTGGGACTACTCATTATTTCCTAAGTGGTCACAGGGTCTTTCATTTTCTGAGTGAATCAGAGAAATTCTCAGTGGGTAAACTGGACTAAGATGCTAAAAAAACTAACATCCAGTCTACTTAAGAGCTGCCCCATGTCTTTGAAATGAATGGTAAGATTGAACTAATGGTCTTCACTAGTTAAGTGTAGGACCTAGGCACAGTTCTGTTCTGTAGGCTAGCCTAGAAGAAATCTGTTGTTTCCGACTGTGTCCAATGCCCCTTCTTCCAGTAACAATTTCTTGAATCACCCCTGAGTAACTACTTCTCACCATGTTTTACTGCCAGAACTTCATACAGAGCTGACCTTTCCTTCTTGGTAGCACCATACTGATCCCGTGACCCTCCCCTGGCCAACTGGCTAACGTGATTGGTTTAGGAATAAGCAAGTGATCAAAGGTGGCCCAGTGAGACCACTGAGAAGCTTTCATTGTGCTGAGCCAGTAGGATATGAGCCTGGAACTTCTCCTGGTCACAGTGTCACCAAAGGATAGACTGCTTGAGAATGAAGCCCACACTGAAGAAAGTAGAACCTAGAGATGGGGGCGGGAATGATGGACAGAATGAAGGAGGAGAGGAAGGGGAGAGAATAAATACTAATGATGTCATTAGAGCATAATTAAGCCACAAGATATAGACTTGGACTTCTCAGTTATATGAACTAATTAAAACCCTCAAAACCAAACCAAACAAAAATAGCAATGAACAAAACTAACTTGGCCTGAATCACATATTTCTGGATTAATATAACCACTGCCAAAGTGGCCCTCCACATAAAGAAAGAAAAGTCACTCAGTCGTGTCCGACTCTTTGCGACCCCATGGACTGTAGCCTACCAGGCTTCTCCATCCATGGGATTCTCCAGGTAAGAGTACTGGAGTGGGTTACCATTTCCTTCTCCACATGGTATCTAGTAAATACCTTGGGGTCAAATATATTATCTTATATTTCTTTGTATCACCTATAGTACTGAGAGTAGTCAATACAACTTACAATGGATATTGAGACTCTTGATGATTTACCAAATGACTAGCAATTTTCTGTATTTTATATCAACATCCAAGTACCAGGTACTGCACTAGCTGCTACAAATCAGAGAAATGGTCTCTGCATTCAGGAAGATTACAATTGAATTAGGAAGGTGATATCTATAAAAAGATAAAAGAACTACTGACAACAGGCTGTTAGAGTGAAAACTTCTCAAGTGTCCCTTAGTGAGCATTTCAGGGAAAAACATTCTGTAGGCAACTGCCAGGGATTCTGAGGTATACAAATATCTCACTTTAGTGCCTTAGATAGCAACGAGGAAGGTGCAGTTCTGTTACTGAGTATGAAATGAGGGCCCACAAATGTCGTCAATGTGAGAGAACAAAAGTGCATTTCTTCTTGGCCTAAGTTTCTTTAAGCCTGAGTAAGACAGCAGGTGCAAAGAAAAACCATATGAAGATAAAGCCACATCTATAAAAGAGGTAGAAACGTTACAGAGGTCAAGACTATTTTAATGTGTTGTTTTCAGCACCAAGTGTTAAACAAATTCTATTCAACATACCTTTGCTTCGATGCGCAGTCTTCTCTCATGAACAATGAATGGTTCTTTAGTAAACTCATCAAAACTATACTGCCACTCACAAGTAAGCTGTCCAAATGTTCCTTTTGTTACAAACAGTACACCACTCAAAAAGAGAAAAAAGAAACCACTTTAAAAACTGAAGGATTTACATCCAATAATATAATAAAGCAGTATACACCTTTTTTGAAAGGGCATGTAGAACATTCACTAACAGACACCACATTCAAGGTCATAAAAGACTATAATGAATTTAAGGGAACTGAAATAAAACATGTTCTCAGTATGTTTAATGAAATTAAACAGAAAACAAATAACAGAAATAAGGATACTTCCAAATGTTTACTTAACAGAATACTTCTAAAAAAAAATACATGGGTCAGAGAATCTCAAAGGAAATTAGAAAATCACTGAACTAAATGAGAATGAAAACATGAAATCTATAGAAATGTTTAGTAGGGAATGTATAGCATGATATACTTATATTAGAAAAAATTAAGTACTTATAAAGTGAAATATATTAGAAATTTATTAAGAAATAGGAAAAAGTTAACAGAAACAGTTACCAAGCAATATTTTGTAGAACTTCCACAGAATTAGTGCTTTAGGAAAAAATGCTTTTGTTGCTAATGCTCCATAAAATATATTCACCAAACTGTATCAGAAAGAGATTTTTAAAAGTAATTCTTGTTCTCCCCCAATTATTTTGAGGAAAGAAATCAAGAGATGCAAATAATTCTGTTTATAATAATTCTATTTAATTCTTCCTTCAAAGGCCTTTCTTTCCCAAGTCATCTTTCTGGCTGAAACATCAATTGTAGGTACAATCAGAGGTTTCTTTAAGTGGCATATACTTTAAGTTAAGGGACTGAATTAAAGAAACAGTTGATACATGGCTAGAATGGAAAAAAAAAGACAGCTAATCAAGATTTATTTCTTTCATCTCCATCTTCTGCCTCTGATCCCTTCTTTCACCAATTGGATTATAGAGACTGTTGGAATAGACCCACTGGTCTTCCAGAATATCTACAACCATGTGAAAAACCAAAGCTAAGCTAATTTTATTGCAGATACTTAGTATTTCCTCTCCTGATTCAAAGATCCTTTATCTTCAAGTGCAAAACTTGGAAAGAAAGTACACCCTAAATATAAATATCATTTTTCAATAAACTAATTCATTACACTTACTGTCAAGGTTTATATGACCACATTTAAAGAGGTCCACTATGTTGCGAAGAAAGTTATTTCTAAAATGTTGCAAGATGTGGAAATAATAAACTTAGCAAATGACTCCGGAGAAGGCAATGGCATCTCACTTCATTGCTCTTGCTTGTAAACTCCCATGGATGGAGGAGCCTGGTAGGCTGCAGTCCATGGGGTCGCTGAATCAGACACAACTGAGCGACTTCACTTTCACTTTTCACTTTCATGCATTGGAGAAGGAAATGGAAACCCACTCCAGTGTTCTTGCCTGGAGAATCCCAAAGATGGTGGAGCCCACTGGGCTGCCATCTGTGGGGTCGCACAGAGTCGGACACGACTGAAGCGACTTAGCAGCAGCAGCAGCAAATGACTCTTATTTAACTCTGATGAGTCACCCTTACCTTAGTCAATGGGGAGAAGGGTTAATAAAACATGACTGAATGCTGCTATGAACAAAAATGACTGAAGCACTGGTCTTTAAATACAAAAGTTCATAAACNGCAGCAGCAAATGACTCTTGTTTAACTCTGATGAGTCACCCTTCCCTTAGTCAATGGGGAGAAGGGTTAATAAAACATGACTGAATGCTGCTATGAACAAAAATGACTGAAGCACTGGTCTTTAAATACAAAAGTTCATAAACAACTTAGGTGTACATTATAGTACATATTTCTAAATGAATACTAGGCAGTCATTTACAAATTAAGAAAGATCCCCATGTGCTGACATGGAATACTCTTTAAGACACAGGCCTTAAGTAAAGAATTAAGGTACAGAATGGTGTTATAATAGATTCCCATTTACATTAAAATATGTATGTGTATGCCTATACAAAAAAACTAAGATAAGGGCATACGGTCCCATCACTTCATGGCAAATAGAAGGGGAAACAGTGGAAGCAGTTGCAGATTTTATTTTGGGGGGCTCCAGAATCACTGCAGATGGTGACTTCAGAAATTAAAAGATGCTTGCTCCTTGGAATGAAAGCTATGACAAACTTAGATAGTATATTAAAAAGCAGAGACATCACTATGCCAACAAAAGTCAATATAGTCAAAGCTATGGTCATGGACAGATTTGAGAGTTGGACCATAAAAAAGGCTGAGTGCCGAAAACTTGATGCTTTCAGATTGTGGTGCTGGAGAAGACTTTTGAGAGTCACTTGGACAGCAAGGAGATCAAACCAGTCAATTCTAATGGAAATCAACCCTAAACATTCACTAGATGGATTGATGGTGATGTGGGGCCCTACATGAGAAACCTTGAAAAGAAAGGGGCTAGCTTTGTGTTCAGAAACTTAAGATGGCACCTGGCGGAAGAGATGGGGGCGTGATCCATGTTGTTTGTCAAAGTGTTTGATTGGCTCTCTTGATTTCTGTGCATGTAAACAGTGAGTGATCACCATAGAATCCTGTTATAATGAAGGTGCATGATTTGATCTTTAACGTGATTGGTGCAACTATGGAAAGTCCCTCCTAAAACCCCCGTTTGTCTATATAAGCTGGGAGCCTGCAACAATAAAGCGGAACTGCTCAGACAGAACCCCTGTCGCGTCTGATTGTCTCTCGCTTGCCGAGGGGCTGGGGGGCGGACAGCAGACTCACCTTTCCTTGGGACCTCTCAGCTTTGCTGAGGGAAGTTCCACTGCCTCTCTCTTTCTGCGGAACGCCCCCCGCAGGTGAAACTAAAGCTCCAAACTTTTGGCTGATGTAAAGAACTGACTCACTAGAAAAGATTCTGATGCTGGGAAAGATGGAAGGCAAAAGGAAAAGGAGGTCGCAGGGGATGAGATGGTTAGATAGCATCATCAACTCAATGGACATGAATTTGGGCAAACTCCGGGAGATAGTGAAGGACAGAAGAGCCTGGCGTGCTGCAGTCCATAGGGTCACAAAGAATCAAATATGGCTTAGCAACCGAACAACAGCCACAACATACCTATTCAGGCAGACATATGCTTTTAGAGGCAGATTTTTGCTTGCCCAGGCATAGAGTATTTCAAGGACACAAAACAAACAAAAGCAAGTTGCTTCTAGGAAAAGAGGGACTAGTATCTGAGATGGAAAGAATATTGGCTCTCACAGCTATACCTTCCAAATACTGTGAGTTTTCTACTTTATGTTACTCTTTAAACAAGGAAATTAAGATAGTGTTATAAATTTGGGGCTCAGAAATTATTAGGATTAAAAACATTAAAAATGATTGCTAAGTTCAATAATCAACTTGAACCAACAAGATGCTTATATAAATTCACCCTTTTGGCAGTGAACAAACCCTCATCAATCAGTAGGCCACTCCTTTCTATTTAGTTGTATTTCTCCTCCTCAGCTACATTTTTACTTCCTACCACCCAGAAATCCATCTTAAAACTGCACTTGCTTATTATTTCCCCAGGTTTCATAATATCAACAATAACTCCTGTGAACACTTGCTGTTCTAAGGCTATGCCACTGTATATTTTTATTTTTCCCTCTACTGTCTACAGGCCAATGTGAAGATCTGGCTGTAAAAACTAATCTGTCTCCAATGGTACACCCATCTATGTGAGTGAGTCTCTCTATATAGTCTAATGATCAGATACCACCAGAAGATTACTGACTTCTGGGGTAACCTGAAATTGTACACTTTTTCAGAGAGGTGAAAGGAATGGTACTGCCCACCCTTTAGAGCATAGTTTTATGGAGAATTTCTGTATCTACTTAATTGGTTGAAACAAATAAAAGTACTTAAAGTCATGCTTGTGCATGGTTATGCATTTATTTGTATGCATGTACAGTTTTAGGCACGAGGCTTGCAGAGCAATAGAATCACAATTACTAAGAAGTGAGGTGTTAGTTGCACCTGACTCTTTGTGACTCTATGGACTGTAGCTCACCAGGCTCTTCTGTCCATGAGATTCTCCAGGCAAGAGTAATGGAGTGGGTTGCCATTTCCTTCTCCAGGTGATTTTCCTGATCCAGGGATTGAAACTAGGTCTGCCACATTACAGGCAGATTTTTTAATTGAGCCACCAGGGAAGCCCCATAGTTACTACGCATCAGTGTCAAATATGTGCAATAAAATGTGAATAACAACTGCTTCATGAGTGACTGTCATGTTAACCTGTTATCAAATTATACTAGAGAAAGGAGGTTACCTTTTGGTAATCATTAACATGTCTGTCTTATTGATCATAACATGGGTAAAATATTTGTATTTTGCAAATCTTCCGTTTTCCATGACCTAAAAAAGAAAGGTGAGAGAATGAGGAAGTTGATAATATCCTATTTTAATGCAAATAATGCTTTACTGATCCTATAAAAACCCTTCCCAAGGGGGCAAATTCATTAACACACTTACACAGTAAACATATTGTCAGAAAGTTGAATATTCACAAAATCATTGCTGCTCCTTGTTAAAAAGCACCTTTTTGTACTACTTTATTCAAGATTACTCAACTGCAGCTATACTGACATTTAATGCTACTTTTAGAAGACATTGTTCTTTTACAAAGTTTAAGTGAAAAGACCCTGATGCTGGGAGGGATTGGGAGCAGGAAGAGAAGGGGACAACAGAGGATGAGATGGTTGGATGGCATCACTGACTCAATGGACATGAGTCTGGGTAAACTCCGGGAGTTGGTGATGGACAGGAAGGCCTGGCATGCTGCGGTTCATGGGGTCGCAAAGAGTTGGACATGACTGAGTGACTGAACTGAAGTGAAACCTACTGAAGTTAGTATTAAACAATCACATTAATTCTGTCTTGGAAAACAGATTAGTATTTGATCATATCTGTACAAAAACACATGTAAACACTAATACATATTTAAACATATGCATCATATAAACTACTATTAGCTCCCACTTTGCCTCTTCCTTATAATTGTCATATCTGCCTTACAAACATGCTTTTCTTTGCCAATCTCACAATTCATTCAAAATTAGGAAGGAAATTATTTCTGGAAAGACAGGAAACCCCAGAACCAGTCCACGGACTAGACTTTCTCTTTTAAGACTGTTGAAACATTATCTGTACATGACGTGATCAACAATTCTTTGTCTCACAAAATGTAAAGTTAACTACATAAACAAAATAGACTTAATATTCTCAATATAATGTCCTCTGAAAATGAATTACTCTGGCTATTTAAAATGTATATCAGGCTAGACTATTATTTATTAAAGGTAAGCAATGTAACTGTGACTAAGATTCCTTGAGAATTTAGACAAAAATGTTAGATCTCTTGAAGAAATTCCAAAAGAGGATATAAAGATTCTAGAAAACTATATTCCATGAGGCTATATCAAAAAACTAAAATTATGCAATTTAAAAGAAAGCTAACAAGTGACTTCATAATAAGGTTGCTTTAGAAGGCTGATACAATAGACTTTTTTATTAAAGAAGTTTAAAAAAAAGCAGGATAAAACATACAAATTAACTGCATGGAAGCATTTTCTAACTTCAAAGATCATAATATTGAGGAAAGGAGTAAATTTACTATTTACTGTAGTGAGTAGGGCCATTTAAACTTCAGTTCCTTGAGTTACAAATGAAAAAGGGACATAAACCACAGATTCAGAAAAATTAAAAACATATAAATTATGCAAATAAATTTGCAAAACTAGTGGTAAAATGGGTCATATTTTAAGAAATTATAAATTATTTAAAAAAGAAGCATCAAATATTAGAGAGGAAGAATAGAAATTACTTGCAGATAACAGTATCTGGAAAATCTGACTACAAAATCCAGTTAATTTTACTTTAAAACACAGTAATCAATTTGAAAAATGGAAGGAAAACAAACCTGTTTACAAAGGTAATAAAAAGATAAATGTTTATACATTAAATTTAATAAATAATATGCAGAATTTGTATGATAAAAGCTGTAACACTCTATTAAGGAGAATAATAGAAAATTTGAAAATGGAAATCCATGTTTTATTCTTAGATATAAAAATTTATTGTAATAAAGATTTTACTCTTCTATCCTAATTTTATACATGAACTCTTAATGTGATTCCAAGATGGTATTTGTTAATTTGTTTCGAGATGGGGAAAAAGTGATTTGACAAAATTATAATAAGATTTATATGAAAATAAGTGATAATATAAACTATGAAAGGAGAATAAGAACTACCCTAGCTGACATTAATACAATTTATAAAGTTGCAGGCATGAAAGTCTGGTGCTAGTGGAAGTTATATACAGACATATCAATAGAAAGCATACAGATTACAGAAACTGACCAAAATGCAACAGGATTTTACAAAATCCTATATATCCAAACATAGATGTTTATTAAATTAAGACATTTCAAATTGTTGGGCAAAAACATGCATTTCCAAATAAATGATGTTTCAAGCAACTTGCTGGCTAAAGCTAGATCTCTGTTTCTCTCTTTCCACCAAATTAATTCCACATGTATCACTAATTTAACTACACAAAATGAAATTACAAAAGTACTAGAATCAAATAACACTTTTATGATTTTACAGTAAAGGTCTAAATGTAAAACACAAAGTCCATAAGAACTGTTAAGTATGTGGAAATTAAACACCAGTGAATAGCAAAACAGTAAGCAAACAGAAATAAAATAAAAATCAAAGGATAAATTAGGAAAATATCTGTTAATACAGTGATAAAAACTAATATCACAACATACAGAATTCTAGTAATATGAATAAACCAATGGAAGAAAAAGGAGTCAGTCTATAGGAAAATGTGTAAGGATATGACCAGGTCGTTCAACAAAACACAAAATCTGACAATAAACACGAGAAAATGTTTAACCTAACTCAAAATCAAGAAAATTCAAGTCAAATAAATGTATCCTTTGAGTCAGAAATTCCACTGCTATGATTTGTCTTATGCAAAGCCATGCCAAGAAATATATACAGGAATCTTCATGATACTGTTGTGTTAAATGCAAAAAACCTAAAAGTTCAAAACCAGGAGACTGTTTAAATAAATTACAGTATAGGCATACAACAGGACACTATACAATCATGATAAAGAAACAATCCTGCTTACAAGGGTAATAAAAGGTAGATGAGTGTGCACTGATACTGAAAATTGGGCAAGATATACTATCTGAAAAGAAATTAAGTTACTGAGAATGAATGAGGGGNGAGACTGTTTAAATAAATTACAGTATAGGCATACAACAGGACACTATACAATCATGATAAAGAAACAATCCTGCTTACAAGGGTAATAAAAGGTAGATGAGTGTGCACTGATACTGAAAATTGGGCAAGATATACTATCTGAAAAGAAATTAAGTTACTGAGAATGAATGAGGGGAGTAGAAACACATACATTTGCATAAAAACAAATAATTTCTGTAAGGGTTGGTGGTAACACACCAAATCTGTTCATAGCCTTTTGCTCTGAGCTTAGGAAGGAAAATGATGGGGATGGAGGTACAAGGGAAGCTTTTATTTATAATTTTACATTCCTCGTTTCAGTTTTATGGTATTGGAAGAAAAAAAAGCTTGCAAGTATTTATTTTCTTTTGTTCTATATGGCTAAGTTTTAAAATACAGAATACAAATGTTTATTTCCTCAAGAATAGCACTACTAATAGAAGCCAAGAGTCTATAAACCCCATTAATAGATTACAATCTTCAAATAAAATCTAATGGTTCAATTCTAAGCAACTTTTATTTCAATACTAGGTTTGGGTATTTCAACTTAATTTCTTTTCATCACCTTTCACTTTACAGTTCCAGTCTGATCTGTACATTTAAGTAATTAAACCACTTTCAACAGTCACAATAAAATCTGATAAAAGGAAAGCTAATAAAAAGTAATTCATGCAATGCTTTTTGGAGTTCATCAAAAATCTCAAATACAAAACTTGAAACATGAGTGGTCAAACGAACTGCTTTGAAACATATATAATTTGAATGTATTTGAACAAACATCAAAGATAACAACATGCAGCAAAATTTTACTGGTCAGTCTCCATTAAAACATGTGACTATGGAAGAACAACAGGATTAATAAGCAGAAGTGACAATTTTGGAACTAAATCCCATAGATGGGATAGGAGAGGATGTGACAGCTAATCATCTTTCATCATGCTGTAAAGAATCTACAAATGTCATGCCTTTGGTCACAAATTATTTGACTCTATAAACTCACTACATATGAACCTTTATACTTTTCTAAACATCATTTGTATTATTTTGAAAATCTGGAATTTCAGACCTGAAGGAATATTATTGTTCATCCAAACTAATCTCTTCCTCGTATACATGAAGAAACCAAGGGTCATTTAAGTGTCCTTCCTCTCTAATCCTCATGACAACCCTGTGTTATTAGGTTAAGATTACAGTTAACTGACTTGCTTAGGGTCACTTGGTCAGTACTTCAGACATGTAAGTTATGAAAGTGGGCTCAGAAAAAGTGGTTTCTTTATTTCTAATTTCAATGCTTTTCACTACACCATGTCACATGTTTCCGTGACCTCAAAAATGTTTTCAATATCCCTGGATGCTGGCTGTTGCCATGGAAGGCTGCTAAAGCAGCTCAGACTGCCTTATTTTTTTTAGGTTAACAGGGTTCCAACAGTATAATATTAATACCCTACCTTCTTCTACTCTAAATAGATGTTATGTATGAATGTTTTCCCTAAAATAATTTGTGATATCCTTTAAAATAAATGAAGAATTAGCAATACCAGGACTAGGAATCACATGTAGTCTTTGCATCAAGACCAAAGTTTGGCAGAAATATCAATGAGTTCGTCTGACGTTTCAAGTACAACTGCCAGTACTTTAGACATGTTCGTTTCATCTGTATGCTATTGTGTTAAAAGAAAAGTATTTTTTGCCTTATTCATTAATAGAATACATGAATTATCCATCATCATTTAAATATTTTCTTAACAAAATAAACAGAAACACTAAGGAAACTGTATTTGTTGTATATAATTGTCAGAACCTACAGGTAACAATTAAAATGTATGGTTATTGGTAAGGGTTCCTTTTACAATAGAAAAGATGTGTATGTTAACCTTAGTTTGCTAGATATTTAAAAAATCCAAACCAAAATGATTATACATTAGAAACACACAAAAAGTAGGAACTGGATAGACAGTTCTATCAGTTACTCTCTACTAATATCCGTATTTCCTGCCAGATAAGTTTTTCCAGTACTTTAGAAAAAGAACATACCTAACAACTACAGTAATATAGAAAACACAGTACTTTCAAACCATCCAAATGCTATGAAGTAGCAGAGTTCTGTAACAAAAACATTTCTGAAAGAAAATAACCAAAATATGAAAAGGCAGATGATACCAACAACTCATTAACATGGAAGGCTTTAAATCCCAAATACAAGGTGATAATATTCAGTATAAATATATTTAAGAAAATTAGGTAAAGATAGGAATACAGTTAAGCAAAAAACAAAACCAAAATCTGATTACTATCTGACTTTTTAAGAATAGGAGTTTCATAGAGGCATATATTAAGATACATATATTACATATATTAAGGTAGCTCATATATAATATATATAGCTCATATATTAAATAATATATACATATATTAAGATAGCTCAGTTGGTAAAGAATCCACCTGCAATGCAGGAGACCCCGGTTTGATTCCTGGGTTGGGAAGATCCACTGGAGAAGGGATAGGCTACCCATTCCAGTATTCTTGAGATTCCCTTGTGGCTCAGCTGGTAAAGAATTCACCTGCAATGTGGGAGACCTGGGTTCGATCCCTGGGTTGGAAAGATCCTCAGGAGAAGGGAAAGGCTACCCACTCCAGTATTCTGGCCTAGAGAATTCCATGGACTCTATAGTCCATGGGGTCGCAAAGAGTCAGACATAACTGAGTGACTTTCACTTCACGTGAGTGGTAAACGGAAAATGAAATTTATCTAGATGAAAAAAAGATAAAATGCTATTAAGCAAGAAAATCTACTGGATAACCAATAAATGGTTTTACAGCTTGGCTAATTTGGTTAGGAGATAATGGGGGGGGAAAGGGAAAGATTTATGAACAGATTGTACTAAAAAAATTAAGTTTACTTTAAAAATGACAAAATTCAGGGAAGTAAACATAAAATTAAAATGCTAAATGCTGCCATTTCTCAGTTATTTAAGAAGTAAATAAGTAGATGAACCAGTCTTCTACTTGTTCAAGATGACTGGTTCATCTACTTATTCATCATCTACTGAGAAAGTCAGTAAGTATAACTTCCTTAGAGTAATATGATAAAACTTAGGGATAAAAAGAATTTATCAACTCACTTCAAGTGTAAGAGACATGAGGGCTACAGCCAGGAAGAACAAGGTATTCAACTCAGCTTCAAGGGCAAATATAGTAGACATTCATTACCCGAAAGCTCAGTGATTTCATACATGCATGCATGCGTGCATATATATATATATATATATGTATATAGAATAGATATAAACACAAGTGAAGAGATATTTAGCTTATTGTGTGAGGCAATTTTTTTTTTTTTAACTAAATCTCATTGACTGTGTCATCAAATCTGAAGAGGGTGACTGTCAGCCAAAGTATAAACCATGCTAACACCTTACACAGCTGAGCATAACACTTGACATAAAATCAAACAGAAGAAAGTATTATCTTAAGAAATGTGAATTGTTACCTACTGGTTCAACTAAAACAGTCTGGAGAAAGGACGGAAATAGCTCACGATTATGTGCACTGACAACAGAAGACTATTACTCAACAGACCTAATGCAATCTAGAAGTAGAGCCAGACAAAGTGGCTTAGTGTAAGTAGATAGTTACAAAAGTTTTTCTAATGCATTTCCAGCAGAAACTCTAGTGAACAACATTTATTAACTCATGACACTATATAAACATTTACTGACCCATGACACTATATAAACTTGAAAACAGTAACATTTCTTTCAAAATATTAAAATAATCAGATCAGTCCAAATTACTGAAGTTTTATTGTTTCTATACAATTAACGTGTGGAAATTGTCACAACATTCTAACTATTCTATTAACCTTAAAAGAAAAAAAAGGGCAAAATTTAATGATAATTTTGGCCAAGAGGAGAAAAATGAGGAATGACGACCAACTAGCATAAAATTATTATTCATCTGGAATAATGAAAAGATAACAATGAGTTCCTATTAGATACTGTACTAATAATCATATACACAACCTAACTTTTAATCCTAGTAATACCATCAAGGTATTATGTACCCAGGTACTGTTAGTACAATGATCTCCATTTTATAGTTAGAATATAAGATCAGACTAGAATAAAAGATTATAAAGCTAGTAAAAACAAAAGGCTGGTATTGAACTCAAGTTTACATGGTTCCAGAATCCAGGCACTGAGCTATGTTGTATTATTGCACCTCCAAGTATTTTTACTGTGAAAATGTGTTCACATAGAAGAACTACATGTATTCCAGTAGATGCAGTGGGATCCTATTTTAACAGCTCATTGAAATATGGACTCAGATAGTCCACAAGCTGTGTCATGCCTCTTGTGATGCTTCAATTTCAAATAATACCCAGGGATAATTATCTATTTGGAAGATAATAAGACTAACAAATAACTAACTCAGATTCAAGGAGAAGGCAATGGCAGCCCACTCCAGTACTCTTGCCTGGAAAATCCCATGGACGGAGGAGCCTGGTAGGCTGCTGTCCATGGGGTCACTAAGAGTCAGACACTATTCAGTGACTTCACTTTCACTTTTCACTTTCATGCATTGGAGAAGGAAATGGCAACCCACTCCAGTGTTTTTGCCTGGAGAATCCCAGGGACGGAGGAGCCTGGTGGGCTGCCATCTATGGGGTCACTCAGAGTCGGACACGACTGAAGTGACTTAGCAGCAGCAACTCAGATTCAAAGTGCACAAAATGTCTAGATATATATTTTCACATTGCTTCCTGTAGGATTTTTTCCAGTGGTAAATTTTCACTGGGTTACAGTTCATCAGAATCATCCTCAGAAGTAACTAGGATATCAATTTCATTTGAATTTACAACTAAAGACTCAACTGACAAAAAACCATGTGTGGTGATTCCTTTCATGAATGACATTAAATTTTGTCTTTAGATGAATGAAATCAGCCTCCAATCTAATTTTCTATGAAGATGAATTATTTCATTTGGAAGCAGAACAGCTTTTCTTTCATAGGATATTTGGCTAATAAAAAAGACTTTTCATGATTTATGCTAAAGTCTTTTAACAATATTACTGTTAAGAGCACACACTAAAAACAAATATGGATGAGCTTTACTAAGCTCAATTTATGATGAGAATTATATGCTGTCGAAAGTAACCAGGGGACATTGTAAGGTAGAGCTCTTATAATCAGTAGAGAAATCATGGGTTGAGTCTCAGGTTACAATTTAGCACCTTTAGCTAAATAAAGAGTAACCACCTTTTCAATTCACTCCAGTACTCTTGCCTGGAAAATCCCATGGGCGGAGGAGCCTGGTAGGCTGCTGTCCATGGGGTCACTAAGAGTTAGACACGACTGAGCGACTTCACTTTCACTTTTCACTTTCATGCATTGGAGAAGGAAATGGCAACTCACTCGTGTTCTTGCCTGGAGAATCCCAGGGACGGAGGAGCCTGGTGGGCTGCAGTCTATAGGGTCATACAGAGTCGGACATGACTAAAGCGACTTAGCAGCAGCAGCAACCTTTTCAACTAGGGACTTATTGTAGAAATTTAACTCTATTTGCATATCCTTGGTAAGCAAAAATAAGACTCAAGTTGAAACTATTTAAGCATAACACTTCTATTTCTTTTAAAGTTAAATGTACTGCATTTCCTATTTTAATAATATTTATCCTTCCTTAATATATTTATAAATTTATGGGATGAGTGATTTAGCACGTCACTTCAGCAAGCTGAGCTGTTTTCCTAATTTGTGAAGTCTGAATGATCATGTATGTTAAATAGCTTTGCAAATTGTCAAGCCCACACAAATACAAATTGCTACTGATGAGTTATTTTTTTTAATTTATGGGATGAAATGATGACAAACTTTTGAAAATGATTTAGTAATCAAATTAACTTCATTTCAATTATTGGATTAAAAAATAATTTAAAAATTCATTGTACACTGGAATGAGGAAACTGGAACCTCCCCTCAGTGAAACCATCACCTCCAGAAAAAGACATAATTTCAAAGTTCTATTCACACAATATTTTTATGTAATTCTGGAATGTTCTAAGTGGGGTGAGTTACTCCACTAGCCCAAAATAAGTTAGTGGGGTTCACTACTAAATGTTCAAAAAAATAAGCTTTCAAACATGATGTGTCAAAAGACTCTCCAAGAGAGTTCTGATCAACTAACAAATGAAGTATGAGGACTGTATCCAAATGGACAGGTTGTTGTCTTTTCAGGGGATCTGCCTTATCTGAGATGCTAACTTTAATTTGCCTTGACAACAGAATTTGGCTCTCTTCAGTTTTCTCATCCCATTCAGAATTAAGATTCTGGAGAGGAAGAGTTAAAAATGAAGAGTAAGACCCAATGGTCCTTTATCCCCTAGTTCTTGTCCACTTACTCAAAATTTCAGATGAAGTCAGGAAGAGTGTTCAGCACTACTCTGGTGATCTGACTGCCTATGATAAGCCCTTTTTCCAGATCAGTTGTAATTCTCCTCTCGAAGTAAAGGGAAAGACCACATCAGCTGAAGGCAGTTATCTTCCAATTGCTATTAAGGCAGTGTTTGTAGCTACTTATAAACATCTGTAAAGTCTGAAAGAAAAGAAATATACAGCAAACAAAAACAGCCTCCCTTCTTGAATAACTTATATAACGGCAATTATGATATCTTCGTAAGAGATAAAAGAGATTCAAAGACAACATAGAAACAATTTTTAAATGTCTGAAATGGTTGAAAATTAGTAACTCCATGGGACAATACAGCTGTCAATATTCATACACAATGAAAATCATAAGGATCACACATACATGTAAACACATAATTGAATTTTCAGAGAAGAAGATTTATTTAAGGGATAATTTTTTTTTAAAGGCAGAGTCAAAAGGTAAAAATATTTTCAATCAAAAAAAAAACTTCAAAAAAAATATAAAATAATCTATGATATTATTAATAAACAAAAAGAAAAATCTTCTACATCAGCTATAAAAATATAGAAAAGTTCTGCTGGCTATAATGTGTTGTAGAAACAAAGACCAGGTTTCCTACATTGGGGATGAAATGAATCACTTTTTTCATCTTTAGAAATTAAAAATAATTCTTAAAAAAGCTGTCTCTTATACACANTCAGCTATAAAAATATAGAAAAGTTCTGCTGGCTATAATGTGTTGTAGAAACAAAGACCAGGTTTCCTACATTGGAGATGAAATGAATCACTTTTTTCATCTTTAGAAATTAAAAATAATTCTTAAAAAAGTGATTCAATTTATAAAAATTTACAATAAAACAAAAATATATAACAGAAATTTATATATTTGAATCATAATAAATAAAATTTAAAAGTGAAATACACTCTAATAAATAGTGGGGAGATAGGGTAATTTTTTCTTTTCTATTCCTATTTTTCTTTACTGAGCATATATTACTTTAACAATGAAGAAAATAATCTAGTTTTTTTTTTTAAATTTCACATCTTCTATAAAATACTGAAATTGTAGATTAAGAACCAATGTAAATCAAGTGATTCACAAAAGGGAATTACCTTTTTCCAAGGAGTGTGAGTCTCTATAAATTCTTTTAATTCAAAAAAACTCCAAGTTCTACTGAATACATTAGAAAAATCTTTGTAGACATAATATATGTAACAAGTTATTCATAAATGATAACTTATAGTAGAAAACTATAGCATTCCCAATGAAGAATTATATATACTATCCTAATTATCTGCTGATAAAAACACAATGACTATATTGTAAATGCTCAAATAAATAATGGCACCCCACTCCAATACTCTTGCCTGGAAAACCCCATGGACGGAGGAGCCTGGTAGGCTGCAGGCCATGGGGTCGCTAAGAGTCGGACACGACTGAGCGACTTCACTTTCAGTTTTCCCTTTCATACTTTGGAGAAGGAAATGGCAACCCGCTCCAGTGTTCTTGCCTGGAGAATCCCAGGGATGGTGGAGCCTGATGGGCTGCCATCTATGGGGTTGCACAGAGTCGGACACGACTGAAGTGACTTAGCAGTAGCAGCAAATAAATAAGGATCTCTAAGATTCAGAGAAATAGCATAAGGCATATTTAGTAGATATCTGTTACCATTTCACTGTATAGAGTATGTATATACAATGAAGAGGGCTACATTAAAAACCAGTTTTACAAAATTATTAAACATTTAAAGCTGATACTTGGAGGTACACTATTCCTATATATTGGTTGATATGAAATAAAGTGTTAAATTTATCATACTGATTGAGAGATAAGTGTAGACATAAAAATGGTTTATCACATCAAGACAGACCAAGTCATAAATGCCTACATATGACCATTATAAATTATTCTAATTAGCTCCCTCATCATGGTCTCTGTTACTTAAAATAATGTATTTCATTCTTCTTTGATTCAGGATTTTCTGTAATGTTTCATATAGAATGCTTTGTACTCACTGCACTTCATAAATCTGAATATTCATCCACTGAAATTAAAGATTAAATTAATGACCTATACATTTTAATTGATCTCCATTTATTTCAAAGGTGTAGGGATAGAATAATAATAAAACATTCTTTTTACATATCCATCATAATTATTTGACCTAAATGAACAATCTGTGTATCTTGTTTAGACCCTACAGGATCTTTAATATTTTGGACTTTTATAATAAATTATTAATATGTAAGGAAACCTGTAAAACAAAAAGCTGAGGCTTGAAGGTACAGTAGGACAGTAATCAACAACAGTTGGGATGGTTGTTTCTGGTCCTCCTCCATCACTACAGGAGAGTATAACAAACTTTTACCATAGGATTTAAATCAGACAAACCACCACAGCAGCTATTAAGCAGTCATCATTTGATGGTGCACATGACTTTGGGACATAAAATACAGCNTTTCATACTTTGGAGAAGGAAATGGCAACCCGCTCCAGTGTTCTTGCCTGGAGAATCCCAGGGATGGTGGAGCCTGATGGGCTGCCATCTATGGGGTTGCACAGAGTCGGACACGACTGAAGTGACTTAGCAGTAGCAGCAAATAAATAAGGATCTCTAAGATTCAGAGAAATAGCATAAGGCATATTTAGTAGATATCTGTTACCATTTCACTGTATAGAGTATGTATATACAATGAAGAGGGCTACATTAAAAACCAGTTTTACAAAATTATTAAACATTTAAAGCTGATACTTGGAGGTACACTATTCCTATATATTGGTTGATATGAAATAAAGTGTTAAATTTATCATACTGATTGAGAGATAAGTGTAGACATAAAAATGGTTTATCACATCAAGACAGACCAAGTCATAAATGCCTACATATGACCATTATAAATTATTCTAATTAGCTCCCTCATCATGGTCTCTGTTACTTAAAATAATGTATTTCATTCTTCTTTGATTCAGGATTTTCTGTAATGTTTCATATAGAATGCTTTGTACTCACTGCACTTCATAAATCTGAATATTCATCCACTGAAATTAAAGATTAAATTAATGACCTATACATTTTAATTGATCTCCATTTATTTCAAAGGTGTAGGGATAGAATAATAATAAAACATTCTTTTTACATATCCATCATAATTATTTGACCTAAATGAACAATCTGTGTATCTTGTTTAGACCCTACAGGATCTTTAATATTTTGGACTTTTATAATAAACTATTAATATGTAAGGAAACCTGTAAAACAAAAAGCTGAGGCTTGAAGGTACAGTAGGACAGTAATCAACAACAGTTGGGATGGTTGTTTCTGGTCCTCCTCCATCACTACAGGAGAGTATAACAAACTTTTACCATAGGATTTAAATCAGACAAACCACCACAGCAGCTATTAAGCAGTCATCATTTGATGGTGCACATGACTTTGGGACATAAAATACAGCAGCTCATATTTCATGTTGAACTTTGATGTCCTAGTCACAGATCTAACATGGCTCCATCTGTAAATTTTCATAATGTGACCTTAAAGTCAACTCTCAACACTGCACAATGATATATGTGTTTTGAACAATTTCAGAAGGTAAAATTTATAAAATTCTGATCATTTTAAAAACAGGAGCAGACTGAAAATTTCAACTTCCTTTTTAATAAGGAATATTCAAAGTCAGTAATATTATTCTGAACTTCATTTGTTATATCTATACCAATGTGAACACTAAATAATTTCATTTACAGGTTCTTATAAGCAGATTTTTTTATCCATNACTTCCTTTTTAATAAGGAATATTCAAAGTCAGTAATATTATTCTGAACTTCATTTGTTATATCTATACCAATGTGAACACTAAATAATTTCATTTACAGGTTCTTATAAGCAGATTTTTTTATCCATGGTAATAGGTATTTACAAATTCAGGATTTTTATAAATTTTTCTTCCTGTCAGTTTTTACTATGCTATTCAAATGTAAAGTAGACACAAAGGAAATAGAGAATAAATGATTATTCCCTTCAGGAAGGAGACAGAAGAACCCTCCATCTCCTTTTCTATACATAAGCACAGAAATTTAGAATATAAATAAAGTTAAAGGATATGGAAAGGTATGGTATTACATAGTCAATCTTTCAAACTCACTTTCTCACTAGACTTTATTAGATGGAAACTCTCAGTTTTAAAGTTCTAATTAATTATAAAGCCACTAATCAACAAAATAACTTCCTTTTATTTAAAATCCCCAAACTGAACTCATTTTCTATATATTTGATGAAGAATAAGAAGATATTTTTGTCAAAGTCCAATATCTCTATCAAGAAACCATACAGCAATCCTCAGTCTTGAGTTTTTCTCAAATAAAAGTCACAATAAATATATTTTTTAAACTAGAAAAATAATACCAGTCAGCAAAGAAGTTTGAAAAGATTATTTCACTGGGGCAAGAAAACAGAAAGAACAAGGGCAATTATACTGTTAAAAGAATATATGTCACTTCCTTAAGGATGAATCCCTAAGGCCACATGAACAAAGTGTACAAGTTAATTTAAAATATTATTTTAAATCTCCTTACTATTCAGGAAATCTTAAGTAAATGTAATTCTACCTCCAGTTTTCATTAATATGGTAAGGCACTGCTAAAATATCCAGAACTTTTTCCAGATAAATTCTTATGGGCCTTTATGAAATCTGTACCACAGAATCAAGTGTCACAGACCAGTCAAAGGAAACTCAGTTGTAAATGTCTTGCAAATAAGCAGTTTAGCATTTTCTCCTTTAGAAAGGCCTCATGCTTAGCAAAGCTGCGATCTAAGAAGTCAACAAAGAAATTACCAGACCCTTCCTTCCTCAGGCACGCACTATACATAACAGACTGTTTCAGCTTCCAGGAGAAGCAGCAGGCTTTGATTTTGACCAAGGGTAAGAAAGCAGTGGATGCTGAAAAATAGAAATTGTCTCTGATTCCAGTATTGACTACTTTAGAGGTTTCAGTGTTTTAATTTACTTATTCTAAAAAATAAGAATATAATATTTTGAGGAAAACAGTAAGTAAATTCTTTGACAGTCACATATTTCTTAGTCCTAGCATACATAATCTTGATTTCNGTCTCTGATTCCAGTATTGACTACTTTAGTGGTTTCAATGTTTTAATTTACTTATTCTAAAAAATAAGAATATAATATTTTGAGGAAAACAGTAAGTAAATTCTTTGACAGTCACATATTTCTTAGTCCTAGCATACATAATCTTGATTTCTACTTAATTTGAATCAATGCTAGGCAGGTAGAATTTCAAGAGCTAAATGTTTAGCTTTTTTTTTTTAGTAATCTCAGTATTAAAAATCTGAAATAGTTATTTTCTAAGAAATAGGGAATATAACTTATAGAGATAAAATCCTGATAAACCTAAGAATCAGAAGAGACTCAATTAACTATTGGCTGAATAAACCAAAAGGTGAACAATTATCTACTACAATCTGATATAAGTTTATTATAAGCAAAATATTTAACATAAGGTAAATGTTCCTCTGTTGATCCAAATGCAGAGCAGTCATAAGGGAATATACATCATACTATTAACAGTCATTAACTGATGTACATTAAGTACTCAGTTATTTAATGAGTATTAAAAACTAGGAAGCATTATAATAATGTGCTACTTTCTAGACAGATATACAATGAGAGTACATTTAAAAGATGTGCTTTTTAAGTACATCTGGTATAACAGAAAGATAGAACAAAAATTTTCATCTAGGTTGATATTAAAATGAAAGCCTTCGGCACACAAAACATAAAACAGATTTCCTTATAGATCTTTCAGAAACATAGATTATGACATTTTTCCAATATTACCCAAAAGAAATACATATATCTATGCTTACTATAAAAATTCTTCTAATGTCCTGAATTAATTCATAACATTTTACAATAAGGATATAGCACATGGATATGTAAGTTAAAATGACTGTAAAACCAACTTTTTTCACTGTTTCACAAAAACTACACATAGTAAAGTGAAATTATAAGGAGAACCAAAGAACATATTTTTCACTCTCAGACTATAAATTATTTCACTGTATAACCTTTAAAACAAATCATGAATGCTTCTTATAATAGTAGTTAAACCTATTAGATTTTGGAATAGAACAACAAATTTGTATTGCTTCAGGTTATTCAGGTTATTCAGGAGTTTATTATTATTAAAAGAAATTTGACAAAATACTTCTGAAATGCTGAATAAGTATAAATTATTGACTGGCTACTATTTTTTTTTCAAAACTCAATGACATTATAATACAGCCCAGAAAATCTACAGAGAACATTAAAAACAGCATTTTGCTAACAAATAAGCAAATAATTTAAAACAAAACTAATGAACATTTTAAAAAAATTGTCTAACTTTATATCTTAAAGACAAACTGTTATTGCAAAGCTATAAAATACATACAAGCAAATGCTGTAATATATGGCATGCCCTACTTTGGCTGTAAAATACATTTTTTTTGTGCTTAATGCAGTAATTTTTGTTTTTGAAAACAGAAGAACATTTTAAAAGGAAAAAGTACTTTTATCTCTCTAGAAATGGACATATAGGCATTATGGTAGTAATCATACAAAACATGTTAATGAAACATCCCAAATAAAATTACAAAGAACATATGGATTTTAACATTTAAGAATCTAATCATCATCATCATCATCATCACTACTTCTACTGTGAGTCACAGTCCACTCCCTGTAGACCTGAATTTTCTGTAAGCATGGTAAAGAAAAAAAGAAGCACAAAGGTTAGTTAAGTATGGCAAACTGCTTGGAAAACATGTATAATTATGAAATGTTCAAGAAGTCAATAATATCCATAATTACTAGCTGAAGTCTAAGTGGGATAGTAATTATGGATATTATATTTCATAATCTAATAGACTTAACTAAACTCCACTGGTTGGCACATTTAATGTATAAAATAACTTGATGATATCAGTAAATTATTCCATGACTGTGTTAGAATTATTTTCTTTCTCTAGTAAGCAACTTTAACAGACTACTAGGAAGTACTATAATAATGAGTCACCTTCTAGACAGAAAGGTATACAATCAGAGTGTATCTCATATTTAGTTACCAAACATAGGCACATATAATTTAGTAAACACAGAGCACCCTTTTTAGAAAGTTAGAAAATAAAAGGACAAACATCTGAAAGTATTAAATATTTTCTAAGGGCATTATTGTTAAATCACTTAGGTTAAATTGAGATAGATGAGATTTGAAATACTGATTATGTGTCACCTACTTCTTTACAATAGTACTGGTATTTATGTATTTTAGTATTTGCTAATAGTAAAGTTTTAATTTAAAAAATTACTGTTACCACTAAAGCAACAACCCACTTCTTACACCTGTGAGGGAATAGTGCCAAACACAAACATCCTAAGACATCTGGTGAATTTCTATAGGTATTCAGACTAATACAGTGCTTATTGCACTTGCTGAAAAATAAGTTGTGGCTGACAAGGATCGTGAATTTTTAGTCATTTAAACAGCTCTTTCAACAATTAATACTAAGACTGCCCCTCTGAAAATAATAGGCATGTTTAAAAATACAGTCAATAGTCATGGCCTTAAATTCCAAACTTTAAAGCTTTCAAAAACAATCAATGGAAGAAAGTATAGGACAAATTCACTTGTTACTGAAATCAAGAAATCAAACATGAGAAACTTTTGGTATCTCATGGCTTCCTTTTCATCTGTTCTCTAATAATGAGGATGTATGTCTAAATTCTCTTCACCACTCTAAATTCTCTTCACTGAATATTAACTATTCAGTATAATAAAATGAATTAATAATATGTTAATTATGTTCTAATATGGGAAGGCAGGTACTGAGTAGGTATGTATATTTCAATTGTATAACTATGGGGGATTTCTACAACATTTCCAAGGAATGATATACTATCCTTAAGAGTCTGTCAACATGCTATTTAGAACATGATCTCTCAGTAGATTGCCAGTTTTATCCCAACATGCAATTATTTTGATGCTTTACAAACATTTTAACACAATGTGAAACCACAGAACCAAATGTCATATATTAACACAATGCTTAGAGTTTATGGAAGTATGTTTAATGCAAAATTATATATTGGGCATGTAGTGGGTAAAATATTAAAATTTGAAATCTTTACCCTGATCACTTTAAACATACAATATTTAAAATATCAAAGCTATAGAGGAAAGACCGTATCTCCCCACAATTTATTACTACTATGAATATTTTCAAGTCTGTACAACAGAATGACTCCTTGTTTTAAAATAAATCATTTAATTTAGCATTACACATCTAAACCACAGAAATGACTTTAAATTGGTATATCCTCTTGTGAAAGTTATCTACAGCATAATCCAGATTTTTAAAAGTCTAATTTACAAAGTAAAAGCTATATAAACAGATAAAATACTCCACCTTCAAACTTACTATTGCTCCAAAAGCTAACTTTCTTTACTAAAAGATGCTGGCTTTCATGTGAATTGCTTATTAATTTCACAGGGTTTTAAATAGACCATAAAAACACAGACCAGGAGGAAGAGTCATGGCCATTTAAGCAACTTCAAAAGAAAAGGAGAACCCAAGAATTCACAATAGCAGTAGTCATGATTTTTTTTTTTCCTTATATTGTCTAACTGGACAGGAGGATTATATCTGGAATGTTAGTGGTTTGAAGGAAGTACCCTAAATAGAAATGGTCTAACTGGGTAAATAAGCACCATCAACTATGAAGGAACATAAGGCACAATGGCTTTCAACAAATCCAGCAAATCTAGTACAGAACTAAGAATATCCTATAAAAAGATCAGATCTGCAAAAAATTTTATACAAAATGTTACCAATGTAAAAGCTTTTCTTTGCATTCAAAATACTGAAACAGCTGTATGTAGTTTGTAAATTTTAAGACTAAAATCTATTGTTGGCTTTCACTTGCAAAGTCATGCATTAACTGTTTTCATATCAAACTTTTTGATGCCTGTAAAAAAGAAAAAAAAGATCTCATAGCACATTTAAAACCTAAGTAAATGTAAGAAATTTTAAATGAAATTAAGCAGAACTGTAAAAGCCCAAATATCCAAATACATATTTAAAGCAAGATATAGCTACCTAAAAAAAAACCTGATGACTAAATTAACTTTAATTAATAAGTTATTTCTTCACCCACCTGTAACATTTGATTTCCAGTACCATCCCTCAACCTGTAAGGTCTGATAACTCCATCTTCATTAAAGAACCTAGGGGGTCGCAGACTCTCCACTTCATCAGAAGTCTCTGTAGCTCTAGAGGGAAAATGTATAACTTGACTTTAAAAATTACTCAAAAACTCCTAGTATACTTTAAAATGTAACTATTATACTAAAAAAGATCTTGTGGACAAAATGAGACCATTACCTCACTTCTCCATTTTAAAACCTGTCTTCTGACACAAATAGTGTAAGTTTTCTAGAAAAATGTAGAACTGTAAAGAAGTTTTTGTATAGATTCTCTTGAATTTTCTTTGTAGACGAGAATCAGAGAATCAGCATATGAGTACTGCTTTTTCTGTTCCGATTTAAGACTTTTAATTTCTTTTGCTTTTCCTATTTCCTACTATACTGCATTATTAGCTCCTCCAACACAATGCTAAAGATGGCATTCAAGCACCCTTCTCTTGTTCCTTACCTTTAAAAAGCTTCTAGGAGTTCTTCAAGAAGTACAGATATCAGCAACTTTTTTTTTTAAGGCACTTCTTGTGAAGCCAAGTAAGTTAATTTCTACTTTTAGTTTCCTAACAGTTTGTTTTTGGTCATTGTTACTGAAATCTTGAATGAGCAATGGATTTAAATAGGGAGTTTCCCCTTCAATCTATTCATGTTTTATGTCACATTACATGATTTTCTAATGTTCAAATACCTTCACATTCCTTTCTGAGGCTTGATATGTACTGTTTGAAACACATATACACATTGCTGAATTTGGTAATATGTTAACATTTTTGACTGTATGGACCTACATGAGATTGACTCACTTATTTGATCATTCATGCATTCAATAAATATTCACCCATTCAATAAATATTAACAGCATNGAAACACTTAAATGCAACTAAAGAGATAAAGAGATAAATATTTAAAGCACTTTCTTCACAATAACTCTTAAAATTCAATCTCATTCTAAATTTACTATATCATACATAAGATTTCAAATAACCTAGATATTAATTTTATTATAATTAATAAGTGGAATGTTAAAGGATTTTAAAATCTAAATAGCACCTTTAAAAATTTTAAATCCAACAATGTAATGTATGTTATTTAGCTCAATCCAATTCTCTGGTAAACCTAGGAAAATATTAATCTTTATAAATTTTTAATAACAGTAACAATCTAGAAGTTGAAGTTGTTGAAAATAACTCAAATATCTCCAAAATTTCTCCAAGTTGAATGTTTCAACTATTAGAATTAAGTTATCATGGTGAAAGAAAGTGAAGTAGCTCAGTCATGCCCGACTCTTTGCAACCCCATGGGCTGTAGCCTACCAAGCTCTTCTGTCCATGGAATTTTCCAGGCAAGAGTACTAGAGTGGGTTGCCATTTCCTTCTCCAGGGGATCTTCCCAAACCATGGGTCTAACCTAGGTCTCTCGCATTGCAAGCAGACACTTTACCATCTGAGCCACCAGGGAAGCATGGTGAGGCCAGTTAAAGACATTTTTATATTATATGCATATATATATGTGTGTGTGTGTGTGCGTGTGTATACATATAAATAGTATATGCAATGTAAGTCACTCAGTTGTGTCTGACAATGTGATTCCATGGACTGCAGCCCACCAGGCTCCTCTTTCCATGGGATTTCTCCAGGCAAGAATACTGGAGTGGATTACCATTCCCTTCTCCAGAGGATCTTCTGGCCCAGGGATCAAACCTCGGTTTCCTGCATTGCAGGCAGATTCTTTAGTCTTTCAGCTATAGAGAAGATCACCATGGTGTACGCAGTTATACAGCAATTTTCTTCAGATATTATGCAACTCATAGAAATTTTATGTTAAGAATTTACTTTTAGTTCCATTCAATCTTCAGTTTTTAAATCGAGGGTATTTTATAAAATTATTTGAAACTTTAATATCATATATAAAAGTTCAAAAATTATCATTCAACACTTTGATAGTAAATGAATATAATGTTAGGTCAAATGTAAACATATAAACAAATATTATAGGTGGCTTCCACATGATAAAAGAGTATAAAAATAAATAAAAATTTAAAGTGTCGTTTCTTTCTAACTTATATTTGAATGGTGAAGTTGCAGAATTTATATACTATCAAAGAATGGAATTGAAATGCTATATTCCCCTAAAATGATCAAATCAATTTGCTATTAACTAGATTACCAAGGATAATAAAAATGACTTTTATTTTCCCCTTACCTTGATAGGAGATATATGAAAGTATTCATAGAGACTGACTTGTGATGAATCTACTAATGAGACTATTTTATATTCTTCTTGGAAAGCTTCTATGTCTTTATGAAAAAGCTCAACCTATACAGGAAAATAAAATATTAAAAACTTAAGGAATATATCTGTATAAGTATTAAGCCAATACATTTACAATGGAAAAAACAAAAATGAGATTATGATAACAATTTTGTTCACAATACTATAAAAAGAATAAAATACTCAAATTTAGCAAAAAGAAGTATAAAATGTATACTCAAATGATAAAAACTCTCTTGAAAGAAAATGAAGATCTACATAAAAGAAAAACATTCCATGTTCAAGGGTTGGAAGACTTAATACTGTTAAGATGGTACCTCTTCCCAGTTGATCTGTACATCCAGTATAATCACTATCAGAATCCTACATGACTTATCTGAAGAAGGCAAGCTGATTCTAAAATTCATATGGAACTGCAAAGGGATCCAAAATAGCCAAAACAATCTTGAAAAAGAACTAAATACCAATATTCATACTTCTCAATTTCAAAATTTGCTGATGTTAGACTCTTAATTATACCATATATAAAAATTAACTCAATATGAATAAAACACCTAATTTTAAGAACTTAAAGTTTAAAATGCTTAGAACACAGGGCTAAATCTTTTAACCTTGGATTTGGCAAAGGAGTCTTAGAAATGACACCAAATACATGAGTAACAAAAGAAAAACTATTTTGGACTTCAGTAACATCAAAAGCTTCTGTGCTTCAAAAGACAAATAGAAAGTAAAACACAACATAAAGAATTAGAGAAAATATTTGTGAATCATATATCAGACATAGATGGGGCTTGCATTCAAAATACATAAAGAACTTTTACAATTCAATTAAAAAACAAACCCATTAAATAACAGGCAAAAAATTTGAACAGATATTTCTCCATTGCAGATATGCAAGTACTCAATTAACAAATTACCAAATCAAAAGTATTCAACATCATTACTCATTAGATAAATGCAAATCAAAACCACAGTGATATATACTACTTCACACCTACTAGGATAGCTTGAATTAAAAGGACAGACAGTAACAAGTAAGTATTAGTGAGATCTGTTGAAATCAGAATCTTCATATATTCTGCTAAAGAGTATAAAATGATGCAGTAACTATGGACAATTGTCTAAAAGTCTTGAAATTATTAAACAGAGCTACCAACTTCCTAGCAATTTCACTCCTAGGTAAAGACCCAAGAGAACTGAAAACATATGTCCACATAAAAACTTGTACAAAAATACTCACAGCAGCATTATTCATAATAGCCAAACTGTACAAACAACCCTAATGGCTACTAACTGATAAATGGATAAACAAAACGTGGTGTATCTATACAGCAGAATATTACTTGGCCATAAAAAGGAATCTGATACATGCTACAACACGGATGAACCTCGAAAGCATTATGCTAAATCAAAGGAAACACATCAAAAAACATTATATATGATTCCATTTATACTAAATATCCATAATAAGAAAATCCATAGACAGAAAGTACATTAGTGTTTGCATAACACTAAGGCAGTTTTCTTTCGGGGTGAAGAAAATGTTCTAGAATCAGTGGTGATGGTTGCATAATTCTGAATATACTAAAAACTACTAAACTATACAATTTAATTGGGTAAAATGTATAGTATGTGAACTATAGCTCAATGAACTGTTATTAAAAGGAAAAAAGGTATAATTTCCTTGTCTTTATCTGTGTACAACTGACCCTTGAACAACAGAGATTTGAAGTACAAGGATCTACTTATACATGTTCCCTTCCCCCTACCCCATACTAAATACTGCAGTACTATACAATTCTCAGTTGTGTGACTCCTTGGATGCAGACCCTTGGATACAGAGGAACTATGTATGCACAGGGCCAAATATACATTATACACAGATTTTCAACTGAGAATAGGGTTGGTGCCCATCACCCCCACATTGTTCAAAGGTAAACTGTAGTTTATCTTCAAAATCTTTCTAAAAGAACAGCTGAAAAATAAAATACCTCTTATCCACCTAACAATTGTAATTTTATCATCTTTCTATCAGTTACAAAGAACATATTATATTTATTTTCCTTATCCCTTTTCTCATCAAATATCCTGGTCATATCCAAACTTCTAAATTATCAACCAACACAAAAGTAACACAGGAAAATAAAATAGGAAGAAATAAGTGATGCAAACATGACTGATTATCCTCTTCCTCTTTTACTGGCTTAAAACTTTTCCTCTTATTTGCTACCTCATCTTCAAAAGGTTAGCTGTCTTGCTTCCAACTTCTATAATGTGAGTATGTGATTTCCACCAACGTAGAACCATGGTAGCAGAATAAATTTTTTTTTAATTTTTAAAAACACCTTAATACATTTAAGAATGTATAATGTTATCATTGTTTTCTAAAGTCCCCCTCTTTCCCTAATTCTTCCAATCAATACTACTATTTTAAGTCTCACCTCTGTTTTTTCAGTGACTTCAGCTGGTGTCATAAGTTCTAATACAGCATAGACAAATCCAAGATCTAACCTGAGATCCATTTCTTGGATTAACACTTTGAAATACCTATAATAGCAAGGTAAAACATTTAAAAATTACTGATTAACTGAATTAACAAAATTATAAAAGAAAAAATATAAGACACATATTAAAACATTGACACTTAGGACTTTCTAGGTGAATGAATTAAAAACATAATGGCAACACTGTTCATAATAGAAACAAACTCAAATGTGAAAATGCCTACAAAGAGAAAATTTATAAGTAAATGGGCACAAAGTAACACAAGGAAATATGACATACAAGTGATAATAAACAAACTCTAGCTATATACAACAAAATAAATTAATTTTAGTAAAAATTTGAATTAAAAAAAGCAAGTCCAAGGCATATATTTACAGTTTGAAAAAATTTTAATTAGCACAACTTTTGGCAAACTAAGAAGCATAATGCTTAGCTACACATAATAATAAACCATATTTTTATTTATTTTTTTAAACCAGTATTTTTAAAAGGGAATAAAAACAGTATTTATCTTGGTGATAGGGTGGAGGAAATAAGAAATATGGGAGTGATACATAGATGGATGCTACTGTCAATGTTCTGTTTTTTGAAATGGGTGGTGACTGAATTTGAATATACTATTTTTTTTCTTGTTTATAAAACAGTATGCAGTAATAATAGACAACAAAGAAAATAAAAAAGAAAGTAATAAAAAACATAATTTAGAAACGACTATCATTAATATCCATGTATAACTCATTTGAAGCCTTCTGACTTTTCAAGATTATGAAATAGTTGATTTTTTCTATGACCTTTCTAATTTAAAATTTTACACTTAAATCTTTGACTCATCTAAAATTTATTTAAGAGTACAATTAACTCACATATTTAAACAAAACACTGTGCTTTAAATGCACACAAAATAAACATATTAAGACACTTACTTAATACGTGATATCTGCGAATGTCCTGCAGATCTCATGACAATACTGACATCAGTAAAGGGTTTTGGTGCTGTAAAGGTTAACCAATATGATTAATCTAATGATGCTTTAAACAAAAGACAAGCATTTTCTTGTAATTTAATACACATCACAATGGACACTTAAATTATGTATTAAATCATGAGTATGAATTAAAATTATTGATATCTGTAAGATCTACCACAGTTTTAATTTCAGACTGCAGGATTGTTTTTTTTTAATTATCTGTATTCACTTTTAGGTTAACTGAACCTTTAAATCAGTGATTTTAAACCAGAGGTATACATTAAAATCATCAGGACAACTTTGTGAAAACAGACTTCACAGTCTTATCCCTTTATTCAAAGGTTCTAGTGGCTTTTAAATTAGGAATTTACAAATTTGTAATCTTTTAAAGAAATTAATATCTCTAAAAATTATATATACATTTCTAATCAATCTTTTCTTCAGTATTCACTCAGTTTTATTGAAGTTAATTGAGTACTTCCTGGTCTTTTTTCAAGCCATTGAATTTTCCAATGATCCTATAGAAACTAAACTTGAGAATAGTTTCACTTCATACTTTTATAGTAAAATAAATCAAACAGCTAATACAACCATTTTTATGGCAATTTAAAAATAGAAACAAACCTGAATCCAAGGTGACGGACTTGGGCGGTTTAATGGGATAAAACACAAATGGAAATATAGCACCGTGTATTTGGTTTTGGACCTAAGAAACAAACAGGTCAGTATATTAATATGTTAATTATAGAATCTGACTAGAATAACAAAATTTAAGAAGAAGGCATCAAACACTCTAGACCAACAAACTACAGACAAAACAGACTATGGGAATACATTTATTGTATTTCCATATTTCTTTAAAATATGATTTGAATATCTTTTCAAACTTACCTGTATTCTATAAATTTGAATTCTAAACGAAGACTGGTGTGCAGATGTGCTATATTCTACTTTTAATGCTGGAAGATAATTTCTTCTTATAGCTATTACATGTGGCTGCAGGATTTTCATGTTAGTAGCACCAGGTGTGAAGCAAACCTGAAAAATATGCCCACCGCCCCCAACAAAAAAAAAACCCACAGAATTTCTCTTTATTAATTGACTAAAGTTAGAAATCTGTACCAAAAAACTTTTATGATAATATTAATTTAAATAGTAGGCTAAATATTGGATAAGGTTTTGATTGAGGTCTTTATATCCCTTACACATACAACTCACAAATATTCATATAATATTCACAAAATATTCATATACTCCTGGTAACTTGATTTTATCACTTTTTCTTTAACTTTTACTTCACTAAAATTCATCAAAAAATAAAGCAATGTAAGAAAAATAACTTTAAAAATAAAGCAAAATAACTTAGATCATCAGCACTTAAAAAAGTCTGACTCTTGACAGGGAACTATTCCTTTAAAATAGTCTATATAAAGTACATACAATAAGATTCATTGTTTTGTAAGCAAACTTGTCTTTCCTTAAAAATGAATTCGTGGTTCATCTAATTATAACAGATAGAAATTAAAACTTCATATCAGTACATAAAAATATTACCAGAATGTTAGTGTCCAACTCAATAACCTTATCTTCTGACGGTGAAGATTCAGCATATTCCTTAAACTCCTTCTCTAACTTCTCAGTGTGCTTTACACTCATTGGCTTCCATCTTGCCTTCTTCCTGGGCTTTGTCTCCCAAACCACATCAGAACTTATATATGAAAGCAAAAATCATGGTACTAATTTATAAACAGTTTCATTTTAACTGGTTTATTACATGAGTTACAAAACCGTCAGTGAATTTTTGCAATATCTCTAATTGTAAGCAAACACATTATAAGTTTAAAAACATGAATTCATTCAACCAATACTTATTAAACTCTTATTCAGGCACTATTCGAGGTGGCAGCAATATTATTAGGGAAAGTTTCTGCCATTTTGGAACCTTCTTTCACCTGAGGAGAGACAGACTGACACTAAACAGTAAAATAGCATATTTTAATATGTTAGGAGGTAAAAATGGCTTTTGAAAGAAGAAAAAGCAGATAGGTTAAGGAGGATCTGGAGTACTGGGATATGCAAAGTGGTGGGGGTTGCAGTATCAAAACAGAATGGTCAATGGAGGTGTCATTAAGAAGGTGAGATTTCAACAGCCTTAAAGAAGATGGGGTAGTCATCCAGCGGACCTTTCCGGTAGAGAGACAAGCTAGAGCACGGACTACAAGGCAGAGAGCATGACATAGCACAGGGAGAGCAAGAGGGCCTGGCAGGCTTGGAATATATTAAGAGCAGAAGACAAAGTGAGACAGATAGTGAGAGGCCCAACAATGTAAAGCCTGGAGGATATGTTAAAGCCTGAGTTTATTCTGAGATGAGAACCCACTGAATGATTGTGAGAAGATAATCAGCAATATGATCTGACTTAAGGTTTAAGAATAAACTGTGTGATGGGATGGGAAGCAAGGGAAAAAAAAAATAATAAAGGATGAAGACTAGGACAGGAAAACTTGTTAGGAATGTAATGCAGTAAGCCAGGAGAAAAATGGTGATGGTTCTGCCTAGGGTGAAGCATTACAAAGTGGTCAGAGTCTATGTGTGTTCTGAAGCAAGATCCAAAACAATATTTTCAGATGGATTAGAGGGGGTAAGGTTAAATAAATTAGGGGTAAGATAAACAAATCAAAATGATTCCAAAGATTTTGACACGAGCAACTAGAAGAATGTAGTTGTCATTAACTCCAGTGGGAAAGCAGGTTTTGATAGAAAGAGGAAGGAGTTTGGTTTTACATACTATAAAGCTTAAGAAGTCTCTTAGATACCTAAGCAGAGATATTATGTAAGTAGCTGGACAGACAAGTCTGTCCAGAACTCAGAACAAAAATCTAGCTAAAGATACACTTCAAGAAGTTTTCTGCATATATACAGTATTTGAAATCATAAAACTGAAACAGAGAAGAGAAGCAGACTCAGGTCTGAGAGACTCAAGATACCCAATATTAAGCAGTTGAGAAAATGACAAGGCACCAAGAAGTGAGACTAAGAATGCTGGAACAGAAAGAAAAACCAAGGCAGTGACTTATCCTGGAAGTAAAGTCAAAGAAACTGGGTCAAGGAGGGATTTGTGTAGAATGTTAGAATGTTATAAACTTAAGCAACATGAAGACTGGTAATTGTACAATGCACCTGGCAAAACATAGGTCTCTGGTGAGCTTATCAAGACCAGCTTTATGGTACACTGAAAACAAAAGCCTATTCAGAACAGTTAAAGAAAAAATGGATAATAAAAAGAACTGGAGAGAGTGAAAATATTGTTTGAAATAGATAACACTTCTAATGAGTTCAGCTATAAAGTAAAGCAAAGAAATGTGCAGTAGGTAGTAGGGAAAGTAGGTTCAAGAGAATTTTTTTAGTTGAAAGATATTAAACTTATTGGGACAATTCAATAGGGAGCCAAAAATTATTGAAGTAGGACAGAGAAAGAAGAGGGTTGCTAGGTCAGTGTCTCAAGAGGCAAGAGTGAATGAGATACAGTGCAAAAGAAGAAAAATATGTTTAAATAGGAGCACATACAATATATCTATGATAAGTGGGAAGGGTGTTGCTGCAATATAAAGGTAAAAAATACTGGTGCATAGGAAGCTGAGATGTTGGGAGTGGGTCTTTGGAAGTTCCTTTTTGACTGCGTCAGTTTACTTGGTGAAATAAGACTCAAGGCACTGAGCTGAGAGACAAAGGGATTTAAAAAGAGACAAAATGTGAAAAGGGCTTCCCTTGTGGCTCAGCTGGTAAAGAATCCCCCTGCAATGCGGGAGACCTGGGTTAGAGCCCTAGGTTGGGAAGATCCCCTGAAGAAGGGAAAGGCTACCAACTCCACTATTCTGGCCTGGAGAATTCCATGAACTGTATAGTCCATGGGATCACAAAGAGTCTGGCTTAATGATAAACAATCTGCTTGCCAATGCTGGAGACTTTAAGATGTGGGTTCAATCCCTGGGTTGGGAAGATCCTTGGGGAGGAAATGGCAACCCGCTGCAGTATTCTTGCCTGGAAAATTCCATGGACAGAGGAACCTGGCAAGCTACAGTCCATGGGGTCTCAAAGAGTCTGACAGGACACATGCATGCGAAGTGTGAAATAGTAATCTAGGAGAGAGAGTGAATGGAACAAATCTTATTTACTAAAATACCACTGAAAGACTTAAACACAGAATTTAAAAATCTACCCGCATTCTAGGGACTTCCCTGGTGGTCCAGTAGTTAGGACTCCATGCTTTCACTGCAGGGGATGCAAATTTGATCTTTGGTCAGGTAATTAAGATAGTGCATGCCATGCCATATAGCAAAAACAAATACACAAAGGTGGGAGAAGAGGCTCCTGAACAGCTTCCAGTTTCCACACCTCAAAAAAAAAAAAATCTATCCACATTCTAAAATCACTTCACTTATTCTGTTCAAGTATACAAATTATTTAATTTCACTCATTCTAAAATTTCTTGTTCTCTTTCTTCTAAGATTTATGTTCTCTTAATAAACAGAAAGAAATCATGTATCAATTCCCTTTGCATTCACATCATTTAGCATAGGAGACAGCACATTAGGTTTCACAGGCTTAAAATCTGTTGTCTATTTGAACTTTCTATTTCAGCAATAAAATATTTTTTTGAGAACAATAAAAATTTCTAAGAAAACAGTTTTAACATGCTTATTTATTGATTTAGCTGCACTGCTTGGCACACAGGTTCTTAGTTCTCTGACCAAGGATCAAATCTGTGCCCCTCCAATGGAAGCGCTGAATACTAACCACTAGCTTGCCCAGGAATTTCCTTCAATATGCCTTTTTAAATGGCGTAGTTACCATTCAAGAAGTCAGGGACATTTCTAGACAAATTTACATAGAAAAATGAATTCAAATCTGTATCATAAACCTTTAATTTATATATCTGAGAGTTTAATTCAAGGGATTAAAACATTATCCTTGTTATACAAACTGGAATCTATCAACAGTGTCAAATTAGGCAGTACTGTGAGAGTTGGACTNGCAACAATAAAGTGGAACTGCTCAGACAGAACCCCTGTCGCGTCTGATTGTCTCTCGCTTGCCGAGGGGCTGGGTGGCAGACAGCAGACTCACCTTTCCTTGGGACCTCTCAGCTTTGCTGAGGGAAGTTCCACTGCCTCTCTCTTTCTGCGGAGCGCCCCCCGCAAGCAACTTTAACCTCACTTCACTTCTTCAAATGATTATAAATCTAAATCCCATGTTCATTCTTGCACGTTGTTAATTTTATAAATTCCCTTTACGACTAATTTTGCAGTTTCAGAATTTCTACACAGGATCACATTTTAGCTTCTCTTACATTCCTTACTTTTATAATTGTAACAATGCAGGAGGTAAAATTTAAAACATTTCATATCTGAGTTCAGTTCAGTTCAGTATATCTGAAATGGACTATAAATAAGACTGCAAAGTCAAGCCCAAATAAAGAACTGATAAAGTCTCTTGTTCAGCATTAGCCAAGCTCAACCAGATGTCAGAGAATTAAGCTATGATGCCCTATATTATTGGAGAAGGCAAAGGCAACCCACTCCAGTACTCTTGCTTGGAAAATGCCATGTAGTGAGGAGCCTGGCAGGCTGCAGTCCATGAGGTCGCTAAGAGTCGGACACGACTGAGCAACTTCACTTTCACTTTTCACTTTCATGCATTGGAGAAGGAAATGGCAACCCACTCCAGTGTTCTTGCCTGGAGAATCCCAGGGATGGGGGAGCCTGGTGGGCTGCCGTCTATGGGGTCGCACAGAGTCGGACATGACTGAAACAACAGCAGTAGCAGCAGCCCTATATTATCCACAGTATATAAAGAATCAACTTGGCTCCTATGTATCTTAGAATGTTACCAGTTATGTAATACGTTTGAGAGAATTGAGAAAATAAGTCATTCATATCATTTTCTGGAGGTNACATGACTGAAACAACAGCAGTAGCAGCAGCCCTATATTATCCACAGTATATAAAGAATCAACTTGGCTCCTATGTATCTTAGAATGTTACCAGTTATGTAATACGTTTGAGAGAATTGAGAAAATAAGTCATTCATATCATTTTCTGGAGGTCTTAATTTTGTGAAAATTTGAGAAAGGGTAGCAGAACTGAAGGGCAAATAAGTGAAAGCCATTTCTACTTGTTTTTGCCAGTTTTAATCAACCAATTTACTATTTTTTTAATATGGATAATCATAGAAAACAGGCTCTCCTCTCTCTCAACATATTCCACAAATGAGAGAACTGATGGGCAAGGAGGAGTTCCAGGTATATGCTAGATCAACCTGGGGTTCTCACTCAATCAACACCTATTTTATTTTGGTCAATGATTAGAATTGCACAGTTAACAGGGGAAAAAAAGTAGAAATGCACTGATAAACATGGGCCCACTGGTAAGTGACATGAAAACAAGCTAAAAAAGTAGACAAAATAGATTCAAGACAATCTGAGACCCATAAATAGAGGAAAAGGTAACGTACACTGTAGTGGTACTAGGAGGATATGATATCACATGATATTGAAACAAATGATGTTATGAGTAATCCTGAAATAAATATATAAACATGGTCTTTAGCAAAGCTTAAAAACGTAGTGGTCCTTTCCCGCATGCCTCAGCAGGAAAAATGTTATCTACTGTTTGAAAAAAAAAATCTGAAGAATCAATATTTACATTATGTTCATTAAAAATAAAAAAATTTCAAAACTAGACAAAATGCTTATGATAGACTCTGACAATTTCCTCACCAGATTCTGCACTGATCAAGCTTTTGCCGTAGTTGCTTCAGTTCTTTTTTTTTTTTTTTGAAGTATTTAAAAGTAAAATATATCAGTAATCATCAAGGAAATGCAAATCAAAACCACAATGAGATATCATCCTACCCTATTAGAACGGTTATCATCAAAAAGATAAGAAAAAAATAAATGTTGGTGAAGATTTGGGGAAAAAGGTATTGTGTACTGTCAATGGTAATGTAAACTGGTGCAGCCACTACGGAAAACAGTATGGAGGCTTGTCAAAAAACTAAAAACAGAACATGTGATCCAGCAACTGGATATCTATTCAAAGGAAATGAAAACACTAATTCAAAACAAATATGCGTACTTACTGCAGTATTACATATAATCACCAAGACATGGAAACAACCTAAGTGTCCACTGATGAATGAATTTTTTAAAAAGGGTATATATATATAAATATATATACACACACACACACATATAATAATTGATTCTATATACATAGAATTAAATAGTATTCAGCCATAAAAAAGAAGGAAATCTTGCCATTTGAAACAACATGGATGGACTTTAATGGCATTATGCTAAGTGATAAGCCAGTAAGAGAAAGACAAATACCATATTATCTCAGTTAAATGTGAAATCTAAAAAACCAAGAAAAAAAGAAAACCACTAAAAGAACCAAACACATAGAGAATAGATTGGTAGAAGCTACAGGCAGGGGCAGGGACAAATGAAAAGAGTAAAGGGGGTCAAAAGGTACCAACTTACATTTCTAAAATTAGTCATGGGGATGTGAGGTACAACATGATGACTATAGTTAATAATACTCTATTTTATATGCAAAAGTTGCTAAGAGAGTAAATCTTAAAAGTTCTCATCACAAAAAAAACAAACCTCTTGATAGACAGTGACGAATGTTAACTAGACTTATAGTTGTGATGATTTTACAATATATATACAAACATTTAATCATTAGGTCGGACAACTGAAATTCATGTTTTATGTCAATTGTATTGAAACTTTTCAAAAAGTAAATTACAGATATCAAGTCAGTTTTAAACCTATATATTTCAGTACACTCTTTTTTTTTTAACGAGAACGTTGTTTTACATGGCCATAATGCCATTATTGGTTTTTATACTCTTTGATAGAATTCCAGTTGAGCTCTTTCAAATCCTGAAAGATGATGCTGTGAAAATGCTGCACTCAATATGCCAGCACATTTGGAAAACTCAGCAGTGGCCACAGGACTGGAAAAGGTCAGTTTTCACTCCAATTCCAAAGAAAGGCAATGCCAAAGAATGCTCAAACTACTGCACATTTGCATTCATCTCACATGCTAGTAAAGTAATGCTCAAAATTCTCTAAGCCAGGCTTCAGCAATACATGAACCGTGAACTCCCTGATGTTCAAGCTGGTTTTAGAAAAGGCAGAGGAACCAGAGATCAAATTGCCAACATCCACTGGATCATGGAAAAAGCAAGAGAGTTCCAGAAAAACATCTATTTCTGCTTTATTGACTATGCCAAAGCCTTTGACTGTGTGGATCACAATAAACTGTGGAAAATTCTGAAAGAGATGGGAATACCAGACCACCTGACCTGCCTCTTGAGAAATCTGTATGCAGGTCAGGAAGCAACAGTTAGAACTGGACATGGAACAACAGACTGGTTCCAAATAGGAAAAGGAGTACGTCAAGGCTGTATATTGTCACCCTGCTTATTTAACTTCTATGCAGAGTACATCATGAGAAACGCTGGACTGGAAGAAACACAAGCTGGAATCAAGATTGCCGGGAGAAATATCAATAACCTCAGATATGCAGATGACACCACCCTTATGGCAGAAAGTGAAGAGGAACTAAAAAGCCTCTTGATGAAAGTGAAAGAGGAGAGTGAAAAAGTTGGCTTAAAGCTCAACATTCAGAAAACGAAGATCATGGCATCTGGTCCCATCACTTCATGGGAAATAGATGGGGAAACAGTGGAAACAGTGTCAGACTTTATTTTTTGGGGCTCCAAAATCACTGCAGATGGTGACTGCAGCCATGAAATTAAAAGACGCTTACTCCTTGGAAGAAAAGTTATGACCAACCTAGATAGTATATTCAAAAGCAGAGACATTACTTTGCCGACTAAGGTCCGTCTAGTCAAGGCTATGGTTTTTCCTGTGGTCATGTATGGATGTGAGAGTTGGACTGTGAAGAAGGCTGAGCGCCGAAGAATTGATGCTTTTGAACTGTGGTGTTGGAGAAGACTCTTGAGAGTCCCTTGGACTGCAAGGAGATCCAACCAGTCCATTCTGAAGGAGATCAACCCTGGGATTTCTTTGGAAGGAATGATGCTAAAGCTGAAACTCCAGTCCTTTGGCCACCTCATGCGAAGAGTTGACTCACTGGAAAAGACTCTGATGCTGGGAGGGATTGGGGGCAGGAGGAGAAGGGGACGACCGAGGATGAGATGGCTGGATGGCATCACGGACTCAATGGACATGAGTCTGAGTGAACTCCGAGAGATGGTGATGAACAGGGAGGCCTGGTGTGCTGCAATTCATGGGGTCGCAGAGAGTCGGACACGACTGAGCAACTGAACTGAACTGAAGAAATTATCAAAAAGTTTTATCACTTAGACTCTGCTAAAATCGGAGGATATTGTATCTGTAATAATCCTCTTACCTTTGCTTATACTGAACAATGTCATTCTTGGTGTGATTTATTAACAGAAATGTAGCGGCTCCATCGCGATAATCTGAAAATGTAATAACTGTAGAATGTTCAGCCAAAGTAACTTCTGCTATAATACCTCCAAGCTAGAAAAAAGGAAATGAAAATATTTTCTAATGTGATAATTTCCAAAGAACATTAACCAGTAACATTTAATAATAAAACTATTCTTAATAATAAAACTGTTCTTAAAACTATAGCTAATACATTTGTTTTTATGATTTAGAAAAAACTATGACTCTCAGTTATCATAGATAGATGGGTCAAACTCAAGATGTGGTTTACTCCAGGCACTATAACTTCCTATGCAACAATTAAATTGTTTATGTCTCTTGTGTCCTTTTTAAAGTTTTTCCCTTTGCAAAGAGAAACATTTGTTCATTTTTGGTAAAACAAACAAAAATCACTATTAAAAAATTAATAAGTATGTATTAGCTTCTCTAATCACACACACAAAAAAATCACTTACCTCATTGTCTAGACGCAGTAAAATACAACTTTCTTCCTTATTAAAATGTATCTTTTGGGGAGGGCTTTCACTTCTTTCAACTTGAATAAGAAGTTTATTAGAAGCATCCTCAGGCCAAAAGGGGACACACTAAAACACATATTACACATATTTATTTTTTTGTAATGATTTCACCATGAAGACCTTTATCATTTTTATAGACCCATCAGAGTAGACTTAAAATAGTTTTAAACAAACCTCTGTAAACACTACTCTGGTGACTATTGCTTAGCAATAAACTGTTGATTTTGAGATGGGGCACCACTTGTGGGCACTCTGAACACAAACAGTAATGGGTAGTAAGTTGAAGAGCTAAAGTAATTAGAGTGCTGTGAAGAGATGTTAATGTGGTCCAGAGCTAGAGTCGGACTGAAAAGTAAGTAAGTAAACTGAGCCAAAGTGATCAGTTTAAAATAGGGGAATGTTCTATTATGAAAAAATCACAATTGGGCTGTGGGTATCAGTAATTTAAGCAGTAGTCAAAGTACCCACAAATGTTGAGTCAGGACAAATACTAAATCCAGAGTCTTGGAAGTCAAATAAGGATAAAACAAAAACAAAAATCAAGAGAGGTATCTAAAGTCTTAAAGTTCAGAGTAGAAAACAGGCTCAAAATCTTAAGACACAACCTAGATATCAGTGATCTGGAAGACAAACTAACAGAATAGGAGGAGTTAATGCACCTACAAAGAAGACAACAGGAGCTAGAAACAAAAGAGCTAAAAGAACAGAAAACAGAGAACCAGCCTTGTCTGTAAACTATTATGTAAACCAAGTCTTAGCGTGATAGGCTCTGACCAGGCTGGTAACCACATAATTCAATGAGATGTAGGAGATCCTCATCATATGACCTGAGGGCAATGTAGCAGAACCTTGATGTTAGTGCCAAGTGCCTTAGCTTGTTAAAGTCAGTTTTATTCAGTCATAAAAAGTAATTAATGGAACTAGACATGGGACATGGTTAAGGCTGTAAGAGGCTGAGAAAGTTTCCATTCAGGGCTTCTTGCAACACTTACCTGGGAAAGTCATCTGGGAAACTTACCTGGGAAACTCAAAACAGTAACAATACTAAGCCAAACATATTTCCCAGGAGGAACTAACAAGACTAAAAATTATGTGCTCTTTGAAAACCCCCAAGCCTTGCTACTTCCTGGTAGACTTGGCTTTCAAATGTACATGTTTAGTAATATATTCTATACTTGAAAGAGTTTCCTGCTCGACCTCCCGAGACTAGAGAAAGTACCAAAGTACTTGTCTTCTGTAGTGGGGGAAAAAAAAATTTATATATATATATATATATATATATAAGTTTATCAACATAGCTAGTAACCATAAATTGCATGTTAAGGTTGACTACTGTAAGACAAAATTAAAATGCGAAGAATTTAAACTAGCAACAGAAATTTATCTTAAGAAAAGCTGAAATTAACAAAAGAGAAAGTAAAGTAAAAAATAACCTGTTATGTGTTTGTAATTGCAATTACCATAAACAGAAACTATTAGAAGATAGATGCTACAGATTAGGTTTTTAAAAACAGAAGAGCTAATAATCTTATCTGCAACTGATGTATAAATCAAGACATAAAACTACTGTAAATGAAAGTATGGAAAAAGATATACCTAAAATATATATAAAGTAAAACAAAGCTGGAATTATAATCTTAGCATCTAGATATATGGAGAGTTCTATGTGGTGCTAATGGTAAAGAACTTGCCTGCTAAGGCAGGAGATGTAAGAGACACAGGTGGGATCCCTGGGTCAGGAAGATCCCCTGGAGGGCATGGCAACCCACTCCAGTATTCTTGCCTGGAGACTCCCATACACAGAGGAGCCAGGTAGGCTACAGTCCACAGGTTTGCAAAGAGTTGGACATGACCGAATCAAACACCTTAGCATGCACACTTGCACTACATCCAACAAACTAAGAATCCATGGACTCAAATGAGGACACATGAAACATCTGCCAAAAATATTCATATATTCATTCAACAAATATTTGCTGAAAGCCTACTNTTGGACATGACCGAATCAAACACCTTAGCATGCACACTTGCACTACATCCAACAAACTAAGAATCCATGGACTCAAATGAGGACACATGAAACATCTGCCAAAAATATTCATATATTCATTCAACAAATATTTGCTGAAAGCCTACTGTGTTTAATCACTGTTCAAACCCTCCAACAGCCCTCTCCATTTCACTCAGAGCAAAAGTTAAAATCCTTGTAATGGGTCTCAAAGTTCTACAGAATTACTTTTTATCATTGGTAGGTCTTGTTCTCTTCTACTTTTCCCTCTCCAATAATACTGGCCTCTTTTGCTATCTCCATGCCAAATATTCTCTTACTTTAGATCATTGACCCTGGGTAATCTTTTGTCTTTACTGCTCTTTCCCCAGATATCCACATTGCTGAGGGGTCCAGCAATTTATTTTCTTTATTTTCTTGGTCTCCAAAATCACTGCAGATGGTGACTGCAGCCATGAAATTAAAAAACACTTGCTCCTTGGAAGAAAAGCTAAGACAAACCTAGACAGCATATTAAAAGGCAGAGACATTACTTTGCTGACAAAGGTCCAGGGTCAAGTCTATGGTTTTTCCAGTAGTCATGTATGGATGTGAGAGTTGGACTATAAAGAAAGCCAAGCACCAAAGAATTGATGCTTTTGAACTGTGGTGCTGGAGAAGACCCTTGAGGGTCCCTTGGACTGCAAGGAGATCAAACTAGTCCATCCTAAAGGAAATCAGTCATGAATATTCATTGGAAGGACTGATGCTGAAGCTGAAGTTTGAATACTTAGGCCACCTGATGTGAAAACCTGACTCATTAGAAGACTCTGATGCTGGAAAAGACTGAAGGTGGAGGACAGGGGGACAAGAGAGGATGAGATGGCTGAATGGCGTCACCGACTTGATGGACATGAGTTTGAGCAAGCTCCAGGAGTTGGTGATGGACAGGGAAGCCTGGCGTGCTGCAGTCCATGGGGTCGCAGAATTGGACATGACTAACTGACTGAAATGAACTGAGGGGTCCAGCTCCTGGCTAAAAATCTATGTGCAACTTTTCAGGTCATACCAGTGGCAATTATAAAAGCTTTATCTTTATTTGACAGGTTTCACAGGGCAAAGCAGCCCTCCCAACACCAGACTAGGTGCATGGCCAGAATGCAGTGTACTCCATTCTCAAGAATTCAACCCCATTTCTAGTCATGCCCTGACAAGTACCTGCATTCCTACTATGGGCACCTGTATTCACAAGCCTCTTTATCAGGGCTTTTGGCAGAGGCCTTCTTCAGGAACTTCTGCAAGATCTCTATTAAGGAAAGAGGGGGATACGATAATATTTTTTTCTCTATTCTGTCTTGGTACTCAGTACTATCCCACTCTTAGTCCCATTCCTTTGCTTTCTCACATCCCCTAGATCCATAAAACAGTACCAGCTTTTTGTTCAGGGCTCCCCTGACAATGACACTACCCTCATTGGTCCACCTCACCCCTAACCAACTGCTGTTTCATAGGAAAAAGAGAACAACAGGCGTTGGTGTGTTCTTCACTTTAGCCTCTTACTTACACTACTGTAGTAAGTCATTAAAGTCCTGACTGTCACTTTTACTTTGACTTGTTGTCTTAATCAGCTTAAAGCTCAACATTCAGAAAACTAAGATCATGGCATCTGGTCCCATCACTTTGTGGCAAATAGATGGGGAAACAGTGGAAACAGTGGCTGACTTTATTTTTCTCGGCTCCAAAATCACTGCAGATGGTGATTCCAGCCATGAAATTAAAAGGAAGGAAAGTTATGACCAACCTAGACAGCATATTAAAAACCAGAGACATTACTTTGTCAACAAAGGTCCATCTAGTCAAGGCTATGGTTTTTCCAGTGGTCATG